>CM019825.1:105696386-105883669 GCA_009763385.1 Coix lacryma-jobi var. lacryma-jobi
TAACCAATTAATAAGCATATGTGATTTGGCTCTTCTTGGACTTTTGTGTGAAATGCATTAAAACATATATAAACATAATCTATATAAACTGTTACATGAAAATCCCATAATCCTCAACCTAAAGACAATACAATTGGATAGAATTAGTTTAAACACTAAACTAATCTGGAATAAAACAAACAAATGAAAATGTAAAAGAAAGAAGAAATGGAGAGGAGGCCGGTTGGGCCAGAACACCACGCACACGGCCCAACCGACCAGCACAGCGCGCGGCACCAGCCTCGCGTGCACGCACGCGGCCCAGGCACACACGACCGGCCCAGCGTCGCACGACCGAGCCCAACCGCGCGCGGAGCTGCTTCGCCATCGCTTGAGTACCGCCCACGCTAGCTCTGTAGCGCCGACAACCCGACCCCACGCGTCAGCGAGCGTCGCACTGTTCTTCTTCTTCCGCAAGTCGGAAGGCAGAGCACGGCGACAGAGGCGGCCCCACCGTGCCCCCTCGGCCGACCGGCTCTAACAAACTCGCCAGCCTGTTCCCCCACTGTTCGAATTAGAGCCGTGCGAACTCCGAACACCTCACGGCCCTCCGATCGAGCAGACCCCACCCGATCTCCGTCCGCCACCACATGAGCCGCCGGCTATAAATCCCCACCTACCCTCGGCGACTCCCTTCACCAGCATCGCCACGCCGTGGCGCAACAACCCCGTCACACACCGTGAGAGAAATTCGAGGGCGGGGGAGGAGGAGGAAGCCGGAGGCGGGAGACGGCAGGGCGCCGCCGCGGAATCCGTCGGCGCCGAGGAAGAGGACCGCGAGCGGAGCACGGGGAGAACCAGGAGCTGCACGGCACTGCAACCGGAGCTTCACGGCCTCGAATCGCCCTGCACCGCTATCCTATCTTCACCGCCACCACGGTAAGCCACATGCCACCTCCGCCATCTTCGTCCTCTGCATCGGCCATGGCGCCCGTACCGGAGCGCGCAGGCCAGAGCCTCTACCGGCTCGGAGCGAACTCACGCCACCGCGCACACGTTGCTGCCTCATGAACCGCACCCGAATTAAGTAGGGAGACCGAGCTCACGACGATGAAACACATACACGTCGCCGCGGACTGACGCGCCGCGGCGAACCAGTGTCCCAAACGCTATAGCCTCTGGAGACGATGCTGGATAGCCGATTGAGATCACCACTCGAGGTAGATCCCGTGCACGCGTTAGTTGAAGCCATAACCGAGGAGAGGAGCCTCTAGCAGAGAGGGCGAGACGCCGTCGCGGCTGGGCATGCCATGGCGAGCCTGTGCTCCAGTTGCCACGGACCTCGTTTTGGGAAACTAACTGGCCGTATAGCATCACCGAGAGATGGAGAAACAGCGCGTCGTAGAATTAACTGGTGCCCGTTCATGAGCTTGTTCCGATGTCGCATGGTCGCGCCGCTGTGTGCCGCCGTGCGGGATCATACGCATGGAGCTGCTGCCGAGTTTACCGAGGCCAACAACATGATCTGGAGGCAGTAGAGGAGATGGGAAGGAGACCGTATGATTGAATTTGGTTGGGGAGAAGCGGAACCAGCCGAACGGCATACACCGCCGCGGCACCGCCGCCAAGTCACCTACGCTGGCCGCTAGGATCACCGGATCACGGAATTAGTGATTTGGATCGAATCACAGTAGAAACACGATCACGCTGGAGCTCAGAATCGAGTCCGAAGGCGAAGTTGAACACCGGCGCGAACTCGCCGTTGGCGGGGCGCGCCGTAACGAAACAAAGGAGAAAGGGGAGAGAACGCCGAGGCTCGAGGCTGAAGGAGGGCTCGGTGCAAACACCGATTCCCGAGGCTCGAGGTTGAAGGAGGGCTCGGTGCAAAACACCGATTCGCCCGAGGCTCGAGGACTGAAGGAGGGCTCGGTGCAAAACACCGATTCGCCCGAGGCTCGAGGTTGAAGGAGGGCTCGGTGCAAAACACCGATTCGCCGAGGCTCGAGGTTGAAGGAGGGCTCGGTGCAAAACACCGATTCGCCCGAGGCTCGAGGTTGAAGGAGGGTCGGTGCAAAACACGATTCGCCCGAGGCTCGAGGTTGAAGGAGGGCTCGGTGCAAAACACCGATTCGCCCGAGGCTCGAGGTTGAAGGAGGCCTCGGTGCAAAACACCGATTCGCCCGAGGCTCGAGGCGAGGGAGGCCTCGGCTCACTCAAGGGACGCGAACAGAAGCGTCCGAGATGACGTGACGCTGACGTCATGCTGACATCAGCATCCGGTGACCGAGTCAACATTGACCGTGGGACCCACCTGTCATTCACTGACACCAAACGGACCAGTCACAGAGCGACACGTGTCAGCACCTGGTTAAATCGGCATTTGTTATTTCAGAAAATAGAATAAACTTCGGAAATTCATAACTAATTCATACAGACTCCAAAAATAGTGGTTCAAGTTGCTAAATTCATCTAAAATCGAGATCTACCTATTGGTACCATGTTTGAGTGCATTTGGATCTTTTGAATTTTCATTCGTTCTTTGTGCTATTCTATAGATGTCGCTAATGCGACCATTTTCGTACGTTTTCAGAGCCGGAAGGGACGCCTGACAACGAGGATCACGTCTACGAGGAGGAACAAGACCACGATCAATCTCAAGGTGCCACAGCCCATCCAACCTCGTAGATCCCATTACGCATGCTAAATTACATTTCTAATTTACTGATGCTCAGTATAGGACTTGCATGATAGATTGCTTGTAAGCCCATACCTTGACGCAACCTATCCCCTGCTACCCAGCTGATAGGATAGACACACGCGCTGTAAATACTATCTTGATTATATTTATTTGAGCTACGGTGAAAACCGGTGCATAATGTTATACGGTGTATATCGGGGAGTGTGCTGCGTGTGTTTTGGGTGAGTATGGTGGTGAGGGTTGTGTCGACCAAGCCGGAATATATGACGAGCCTGGTGCGAGTCTTGCCGTGGGGCATATCTGGATGCCCCTGTGGTGTGAAACCTGTGGCGGGTTAAATGGTGACATGAGGTGGATCTGGGTGTGAGCCGCTGGTGGAGCCCAGATCAGGAGCGTGCTGTGGTGGCACATATAATGAAAACCTTTGAGGAGACATTCCGGCTTAGTCACCCTAGGTGGAACGGGGACCTGACCACGGGGAATACCTTTACATGCCACTCGCTCCTTATGGACGGGGACGGTCGGACTACCTGGTAGGGTAATGCCACTACTGCTAGGCGAGAGAGTGCGAGGAAGGTACGGGTATCAGAGTCCCACACCCTTCCGAGACGATCACGGCCCCCACTTCGGGAGAGGGAACGTGACTTCACAGACTTAGCCATCCCAGACATACTTGGGATGAATCCAGGGCTGAGTGGTAGGGTGGCATTACTCTAGGCTGGCAAGCGGCCGGTATCCGCCTAGGCACATCCGGGGTGCTGATGATGGCGATCTTGTGGATATTGTAGAACCTCTGCAGAGTGTATGGTTGATCGATCGATACGTTAGCCAACTTGTTGGCTGCGGACCTTTTCCCTGACTTGTTTCCGACTAGTGAGAGCTTCTCTTTTCTCCCTCTGGTAAGAGTGTGCCGGCCGTGAGTCAGGTGAGACTGCGGGCCGTTGAGACAAAGGCTGGGAGGGAGCTGGCCTCTGTCGACTGAGCGAGAGTATGTGTGTGTGTGAGGGAATGGTGTATTGGTGATGGATACGGTGTAAGTTAAAATGGTGAAACATGATAAACATACATAATTATTATACTGTTATGCATAGGAAAACCCAGCCTGCTAGGTCTGAATTTCATTTACCTGTTGCATCCACTACCACATATAAATCATATAGGATGGGAAAGTGTGGCCAGTACAAATCGTACTGAAAATTGAGGTTTCAGGTTCCGAGGAGGAGTACCACTCCGAGGAGTTCGAGGAGTAGGGGGTTTTCGCTTCTACGCTCAAGTTGGGTTCGATCGCGCTTCTTCGTCTACTTCAAGCTGTTCCGGATGTTGTTTATCTAAATTTTCGCCTGTTGGCGATGTAATAAATATTATCGTATTAAGTACTTTATTATTCGAAGTATGGATTATGATATTTGACTGGATTATCGGGTAATTTGACTCGAAAGAGTTTTATTACACTTGACTCTGTGGATTTTCCCTTCGTGGAAAATCAGGTCATTTCAGTTGGTATCAGAGCCATACTTGACCTTAGGACGAAACCCTAGAAAATGGACGTTAGAAACAGGAAGCCACTCTCCTTCGGTTATATACCGACCCTGCATTTACTTTTTCAATGCAAGGCTTATCTTACTATGGACTTGCTAACCTTAGCTTTTGATACGTGCAGATGGAGACAACCCCGGTATCCGCCGCTAGGACCTTTGCTCAGCCTTACTGCAAAGTGTGTTTCCAACGGCGAAGGGATCGCAGGAATTCCACTTACCCTGCGTGAAGTCCTTATGGCATTAGGAGTCCCAGTTGATCAAATTCTGTATACTTGCTCTGGAGAGCCAGCACCCGAGGGCGGACTCAGGGCACCTATAGTGGCTAGACTGGAGATACCCGCAAGTCAAACCCTGCCATCCGTTCCAGCTTACTCAGAGATGGTGATTGGAGAGACCATTGATGAGTGCGTGCAGGCAGTGTCCTTTCAAGCACTCAAGGTTGTAACACGAGACAACAGAGACCACTTGAAGAAAACAGAGTTCCGGTTACTACCCCAGGCCTTACACCCTCACCTCACTCAGGTTGAGCAGGAGCATGCCTATACCCAGACTGTACTTGCCGAAGCCGATCCCTGCCTGCGCACCACAGCTTACCATTTGTATGACCTGAACAGCTATGCAAGTCACCTTGAGCTCAAACAGACTGCAGCTCGCAACCACCTGATGGAGTGCCAGGAAGCGACCAAGATTGAGAGATCCGTTCAGGAGGAACTAAGAGCTACTATAGCAAAACTACAAGACAAGTTGGAGCGACAAGAGGAAAGGCACAAGGCGGAAGTGGCAGATCTGCGATACAAGGCTGCAGATTTGGGAAACGACAACTGGTATCTGGACTGTCGAGTGCTGGAATTGCAAAGAAATCTAGAAGAAAGGACCGAAGCATTGAACCAGAGTTGGAACCGGAAGAAGAATCAAGGCATGGAGTTTCTAAAACTTCAAAACAAGGTGAAGGCCCTGGAACAAGAAGTCAAGGAGATGCAGGTGAAAGCATTGCGTAACCAAGGTCACCTGATAGAATATGTCAAGAACACAGAGTACTTACAAGAGAAATGCGAGCGAACTCGGGATGCCTGGAAGAAGTCAGACAGAAAACGACTCAGGGAGATGAAGAGCATCTGGGAGAAACTACCCAAAGAAGAACGCGTCAAAATCCGACCCAGGACTGAGGATTTTGAGCTGGCACCCACCCGACTCAACCTCAGCGCTTGCCCTGTTCTACCTGGAGCCAAGCCTACTGAAGAGCTTGCCGAAGCGCTTAAGTATGTAGCCCGACTCCACAAGACTAACGAGGACATCGAAGCTGAGGACAGTCGCTTCCCGGAAGCAGTGTACGGGCAGGAGTAGGTGTGAGTGATGACCCTGCGTGGTCATGTGATGAGTTCCAGTGTGTGTCACCCATGAGATGTATTCCCGAGTTGTACCCACGATGCGTAGTACGAATAAGTTAATTATTAAATAAGACAAACATGTTATGAGTGTTCGGATTTTATTGCGTCTTATGGATCTTTATCGCTTCTTTGTTTGAGTGCAGGATAGAATAATGTTTTCTGTAAATCGTTGAACTGACTCTAATAAAACTTGTAAGCAATGTTAAACAGTTAATATATATACTAAAACTCTATCTATTCTATGACACAGATGTCGCTACGCCGCTCAGTACGTCTGAGTCACCCGCGTGATCTGACTCCTGAACCGCTGTAAGAGCTGGGCGACTCCGTGGACGAGGACGCGGAGCGGGAAACGGTCGTGGGCGTGGAGGAAGACGTGGAGTACCATTCAATATGGAGCAGACCCACCACCAGCAGAGGATGACCATGTTCCCGCTGATGATCACGTGCCAATCGGCGCGGCACCACCGCCTCCACCACCGCCAGCACCACCAAGTCTGGCTGAAGTGATGGCTCAACAGACTCAGCTGCTAGCTGCACTCGTAGAGGGTGCAAATCGTCGCAATGGTGGTCAATACAATGACTTTCAGAGGAAGCTTGAAGGATTCATCAAACTCAGGCCACCTACCTATGATGGCACCGATCCTGATCCACTCGCTGCCAACGACTGGCTACGTGAGATGGAAAAGAAGCTCGACCTTACCATGCTGTCCGATGAAGAGTGTGTTGGAGCCGCTACCCATCAGCTCACTGGTGCAGCCCGCGCCTGGTGGGACAGTTTCAGTGACTCTCATGAGAATCCAGCTGGGATTACTTGGGATGAGTTCGTGGAAGCTTTCACTGACTATCACGTTCCTGAAGCGTGATGCAAGCTAAGGCAGAAGAGTTTCGTAACATTAAGATGGGGAATGAGAAGGTTACTGAGTACACCACCCGCTTCACCAACCTACTTCGCTTTGCGCCACTTTCTATAGTGACCAGCGAAGAAGAGAAGTTGTACTACTATCGCAAGGGTCTCAGTTCCCGCATCAAGGTGAATATGGGAGGAGTTAAAAGTCACACTCTGCGCGACCTCATAGATCGCAGCATCCAGATCGAAAAGGATCGGAATGAAGCTGGAGAGGAGAAGAGTTCAGAGAGAGGAAGCGCAAAGCAGATAGTTCCTTTCGTCACCCTGAGCGCAAGAAGGCACGAATGACCCATGTCACCAGCTACTCTCGCCCTGGATCCAGTAGGAGCGGAGGCTCACATTCTGCTCAATACTCTCGCTCATACCAAGACCGTACTCCGGCTCGCACTCAGGATCGTTCAGGAAGCTTTCGTGCGTCACAAGACCGTACTGCTCAGAATCGCACTACACAGAATGCATCTACTTGGAAGGCACCCACACCAACTTCCACCAGTGGTATGCCTTGGACATGTTTCAAGTGTGGACAGCCTGGCCACAAGATTGCCAACTGCCCAGAAAATGCCAAAGCCCAAAGGCACCACCAAGAGCTCAACCTCAACCCCGGGAATCTGCTTCCCGTGGTCGCCTTACTCACCTGAATGCTGAGGATGCCCAAGATGCCCCGGATGTGGTATACGGTATGTTTTTGGTTAACGGCATTAGAGCATCAGTTCTCTTTTGATTCAGGAGCTACATGTTCTTACATATCATCAAAGTTTGCACATGAGCATTGCATTCCGGTCAGCCCACGCCAACTTCCAATCATAACTAGCTCACCCTTAGGAGACCTAAAGAGTACCCATATATGTAAGGGAGTGAAATTAACCATCGAGGGATTAGTTTTCACAGCCGACCTAACCCTACTACCTTCTACCAGCTTAGAGGTTATTTTAGGAATGGACTGGTTAACCAAGCACCGGAGTATTATATCCTGCTCACCCAGATACATTCAAATAACTCATCCAACAGGCCAAGCCGTTCGATGCACACCCCAAGCCGAGAAAACTGCTACCCTTCTATGTGCCCTTAAAACCAAGGTTACACCCCGGGACAAACCTTTGACAGTAGATGATGTGCCCATAGTCAGAGACCATGCCGATGTTTTTCCGAAGAAAATACCAGGGATGCCTCCGGAACGGGAAGTGGAGTTTGTGATCAATTTATTGCCGGGAACAGGGCCTATAGCCAAAAGACCATATCGCATGTCTGTTGATGAATTGGCTGAATTAAAGAAACAATTGAAGGAACTTGCTGATAAGGGATATATCAGGCCTAGTGCATCACCTTGGGGTTCTCCTGTACTGTTTGTGAGGAAGAAGGATGGCACAATGAGGATGTGTGTTGATTATAGGAGCCTGAATGCGGTGACTATCAAGAACAAATACCCGTTGCCGAGGATTGATGACCTGCTTGATCAGTTGCGAAATGCTAAGTACTTTTCCAAGATTGACCTCCGATCAGGGTATCATCAGATGAGGATCAGAGAAATTGATATTTCCAAAACAGCTTTTGTCACGAGGTATGGGCAGTATGAGTTCACAGTAGTGCCGTTTGGACTCACGAATGCACCTGCCTATTTCATGAACATGATGAATAAGGTGTTTATGGAGGAGTTAGATAAGTTTGTCGTAGTATTCATTGACGACATTCTTATATACTCAGCCACAGCAGAAGAGCATGAGCTGCATTTGAGGACTGTACTTGAAAGATTGGCACAAAATCTGCTTTATGCTAAGTTCAGCAAATGTGAGTTCTGGCTTGAAGAAGTGACATTTCTGGGACACGTACTATCAGCTGAAGGAGTAGCTGTTGATCCCACGAAAATAGAAGCTATCAGAGATTGGGAATCACCTCGTAATGTGGGTGAAATCAGAAGTTTTCTGGGACTGGCGGGATATTATCGCCGATTCATTGAGAATTTCTCAAAGATCGCTCGCCCGATGACCAATCTGTTGAAAAAGACACAGAACTTTGAATGGTCAGATGAATGTGAGAATAGTTTTTCTTGAGCTAAAGAAGAGACTCACTACCACCCCTGTGTTAGCTCTGCCAGACATCAATCAGAGTTTCGTAGTCTATTGTGACGCCTCCCGTCAAGGACTGGGTGTATGCCTACGAAAAAGCTAAAAGATCAGACAAACAGCGGTATCCCACTCATGATCTCGAACTTGCAGCTGTAGTACATGCACTAAAGATTTGGAGGCACACTATTTGATAGGCAACAAGTGCGATATTTATACCGATCACAAGAGCCTGAAATATTTCTTTACTCAAGAAGACCTAAATATGAGGCAGCGCCGATGGCTCGAACTTATTAAAGATTATGATCTAGAAATTCACTATCACCCAGGAAAGGCCAATGTTGTGGCAGATGCACTCAGTCGCAAGAGTTATTGTCACACCCTAATAGCGGAATCTGTGCCAGCTGAACTGAAGGAGGAAATTGATCACTTCCAGTTAGAGATCCTACCGCATGGAATGCTGAATGAGTTACGGATCCAATACAACCTCACAGATAGAATCCGCAAAGCTCAGGAGAATTGTGAGGAAATGGAGTATATCCGGGGTTTGATGAAGCTTGGGTATCGCACCGATCACCGAGAAGATGACCAAGGAACTCTTTGGTACAAGGATCGAATATGTGTACCCACTAACCCGGAGCTTCGCAATGAAATATTGACTGAGGCACATAGCTCTAAGTATAGCATTCACCCTGGAGGAGCCAAAATGTATCAAGATTTGAAGAAAACTTCTGGTGGAAAGGCATGAAAACCTCTGTAGCAGAACACGTGGCAAAATGCGACACATGCAGCAGGGTTAAAGCTGAGCATGGAAGACCCGCGGGATTACTTAAACCACTAGAAATTCCTCAGTGGAAATGGGAATGCATAACCATGGATTTTATTGTTGGACTTCCAAGGACACAAAAAGGGAGCGACGCTATTTGGGTAATCGTGGATCGGTTAACCAAAGTTGCTCACTTCATACCTGTTCAGGCCACTCACCATACCGACAAGCTAGCCGATCTGTATGTGGAGCATGTCCTTAAACTTCATGGAGCACCATCAAGCATCGTGTCTGATCGAGGACCACAATTTACTTCTCAATTTGGAAATCCTTGCATAAGGCAATTGGGACGAAACTTGATTACAGCACAGCTTACCACCCACAAACCGACGGGCAAACAGAAAGAGTAAATCAGATACTGGAAGATATGCTCCGAGCCAGTGTGCTAAATTACGGCAAGGATTGGGAGAAATGCTTAGCACATGCAGAATTTGCATATAACAACAGCTACCAGGCTAGCATTAAGATGTCCCCATTTGAAGCCTTGTACGGAAGACCATGCCAGACTCCGTTAATGTGGTCTAACCCTGGAGAAAGATCACTCTTCGGACCCGCAAAAATTAAGGAAGCAGAGGAAGGGGTGAATCAGGTTCGAGAAAATCTAAAGATAGCACAAACTCGATACAAGAGTTATGCAGATAAAAGGCGAAGAGACCTCGCATTTGAGGTAGGAGATTTTGTTTACCTAAAAGTATCTCCACTTCGGGGCACCATCAGATTTCATAAGAAAGGAAAGCTTGCACCAAGATTCGTGGGACCATACCAAATTACTGAGAAGGTTGGAAAGCTTGCATATAAACTAGACCTATCTAAAGAGTTAATAGGGGTACATCCTGTGTTCCACGTATCTCAGCTACGTAAATGTTTACGAGTACCAGAAGAGGTTGTGCCCACTAATGCACTTGATATACAAGATACACTCGAGTATAGAGAACATCCAATCAAGATATTGGGATGGGACACAAAAGAGACCCGAAGCAAGATTATCGGAATGTGTAAAGTTCAGTGGAGTAACCACAGAAAGAGAAGCAACGTGGGAGAAAGAATCCGATCTACGAGTGCAATTTCCCTACCTATTCGCCGGGTACGTATCAGTTTAATCTCGGGGTCGAGATCCTAATAAGGGGGGAGGACTGTAACAACCCACAAATTTCTACCTCAAAAATCCAAAACACAAAAATTTTCTTTTCTTTTACCTTGCATGATGAGTGAGACAACTTTGTACATAATCCTTAAGCAATGCATTAACATTAGTAGCATAGTAAATAACTAACTAACCAATTAATAAGCATATGTGATTTGGCTCTTCTTGGACTTTTGTGTGAAATGCATTATTAAAACATATATAAACATAATCTATATAAACTGTTACATGAAAATCCCATAATCCTCAACCTAAAGACAATACAATTGGATAGAATTAGTTTAAACACTAAACTAATCTGGAATAAACAAACAAATGAAAATGTAAAAGAAAGAAGAAATGGAGAGGAGGCCGGTTGGGCCAGAACACCACGCACACGGCCCAACCGACCAGCACAGCGCGCGGCACCAGCCTCGCGTGCACGCACGCGGCCCAGGCACACACGACCGGCCCAGCGTCCGCACGACCGAGCCCAACCGCGCGCGGAGCTGCTTCGCCATCGCTTGAGTACCGCCCACGCTAGCTCTGTAGCGCCGACAACCGACCCACGCGTCAGCGAGCGTCGCACTGTTCTTCTTCTTCCGCAAGTCGGAAGGCAGAGCACGGCGACAGAGGCGGCCCCACCGTGCCCCCTCGGCCGACCGGCTCTAACAAACTCGCCAGCCTGTTCCCCACTGTTCGAATTAGAGCCGTGCGAACTCCGAACACCTCACGGCCCTCCGATCGAGCAGACCCCACCCGATCTCCGTCCGCCACCACATGAGCCGCCGGCTATAAATCCCCACCTACCCTCGGCGACTCCCTTCACCAGCATCGCCACGCCGTGGCGCAACAACCCCGTCACACACCGTGAGAGAAATTCGAGGGCGGGGGAGGAAGGAAGCCGGAGGCGGGAGGGAGACGGCAGGGCGCCGCCGCGGAATCCGTCGGCGCCGAGGAAGAGGACCGCGAGCGGAGCACGGGGAGAACCAGGAGCTGCACGGCACTGCAACCGGAGCTTCACGGCCTCGAATCGCCCTGCACCGCTATCCTATCTTCACCGCCACCACGGTAAGCCACATGCCACCTCCGCCATCTTCGTCCTCTGCATCGGCCATGGCGCCCGTACCGGAGCGCGCAGGCCAGAGCCTCTACCGGCTCGGAGCGAACTCACGCCACCGCGCACACGTTGCTGCCTCATGAACCGCACCCGAATTAAGTAGGGAGACCGAGCTCACGACATGAAACGATGAAACACATACACGTCGCCGCGGACTGACGCGCCGCGGCGAACCAGTGTCCCAAACGCTATAGCCTCTGGAGACGATGCTGGATAGCCGATTGAGATCACCACTCGAGGTAGATCCCGTGCACGCGTTAGTTGAAGCCATAAACCGAGGAGCCTCTAGCAGAGAGGGCGAGACGCCGTCGCGGCTGGGCATGCCATGGCGGCCTGTGCTCCAGTTGCCACGGACCTCGTTTTGGGAAACTACTAGCGTATATAGCATCACCGAGAGATGGAGAACACCGAGCGCGTCGTAGAATTAACTGGTGCCCGTTCATGAGCTTGTTCCGATGTCGCATGGTCGCGCCGCTGTGTGCCGCCGTGCGGGATCATACGCATGGAGCTGCTGCCGAGTTTACCGAGGCCAACAACATGATCTGGAGGCAGTAGAGGAGATGGGAAGGAGACCGTATGATTGAATTTGGTTGGGGAGAAGCGGAACCAGCCGAACGGCATATCACCGCCGCGGCACCGCCGCCAAGTCACCTACGCTGGCCGCTAGGATCACCGGATCACGGAATTAGTGATTTGGATCGAATCACAGTAGAAACACGATCACGCTGGAGCTCAGAATCGAGTCCGAAGGGGCGAAGTTGAACACCGGCGCGAACTCGCCGTTGGCGGGGCGCCGCCGTAACGAAACAAAGAGAAAGGGGAGAGAACGCCGAGGCTCGAGGCTGAAGGAGGGCTCGGTGAAGCAAAAGTCCGATTCGCCCGAGGCTCGAGGTTGAAGGAGGGCTCGGTGCAAAACACCGATTCGCCCGAGGCTCGAGACTGAAGGAGGGCTCGGTGCAAAACACCGATTCGCCCGAGGCTCGAGGTTGAAGGAGGGCTCGGTGCAAAACACCGATTCGCCCGAGGCTCGAGGTTGAAGGAGGCTCGGTGCAAAACACCGATTCGCCCGAGGCTCGAGGTTGAAGGAGGGCTCGGTGCAAAACACCGATTCGCCCGAGGCTCGAGGTTGAAGGAGGGCTCGGTGCAAAAACACCGATTCGCCCGAGGCTCGAGGTTGAAGGAGGGGCCTCGGTGCAAACACCGATTCGCCGAGGCTCGAGGGGCCGAGGGAGGCCTCGACTCACTGAAGGGACGCGAACAGAAGCGTCCGAGATGACGTGACGCTGACGTCATGCTGACATCAGCATCCGGTTGACCGAGTCAACATTGACCGTGGGACCCACCTGTCATTCACTGACACCAAACGGACCAGTCACAGAGCGACACGTGTCAGCACCTGGTTAAATCGGCCATTTGTTATTTTCAGAAAATAGAATAAACTTCGGAAATTCATAACTAATTCATACAGACTCCAAAAATAGTGGTTCAAGTTGCTAAATTCATCTAAAATCGAGATCTACCTATTGGTACCATGTTTGAGTGCATTTGGATCTTTTGAATTTTCATTCGTTCTTTGTGCTATTCTATAGATGTCGCTAATGCGACCATTTTCGTACGTTTCAGAGCCGGAAGGGACGCCTGACAACGAGGATCACGTCTACGAGGAGGAACAAGACCACGATCAATCTCAAGGTGCCACAGCCCATCCAACCTCGTAGATCCCATTACGCATGCTAAATTACATTTCTAATTTACTGATGCTCAGTATAGGACTTGCATGATAGATTGCTTGTAAGCCCATACCTTGACGCAACCTATCCCCTGCTACCCAGCTGATAGGATAGACACACGCGCTGTAAATACTATCTTGATTATATTTATTTGAGCTACGGTGAAAACCGGTGCATAATGTTATATGGTGTATATCGGGGAGTGTGCTGCGTGTGTTTTGGTGAGTATGGTGGTGAGGGGTTGTGTCGACCAAGCCGGAATATATGACGAGCCTGGTGCGAGAGTTGCCGTGGGGCATATCTGGATGCCCCTGTGGTGTGAAACCTGTGGGGGATGGTGACATGAGGTGGATCTGGGTGTGAGCGCCGGTGGAGCCCAGATCAGGAGCGTGCTGTGGTGGCACATATAATGAAAACCTTTGAGGAGACATTCCGGCTTAGTCACCCTAGGTGGAACGGGGACCTGACCACGGGGAATACCTTTACATGCCACTCGCTCCTTATGGACGGGGACGGTCGGACTACCTGGTAGGGTAATGCCACTACTGCTAGGCGAGAGAGTGCGAGGAAGGTACGGGTATCAGAGTCCCACACCCTTCCGAGACGATCACGGCCCCACTTCGGGAGAGGAACGTGACTTCACAGACTTAGCCATCCCAGACATACTTGGGATGAATCCAGGGCTGAGTGGTAGGGTGGCATTACTCTAGGCTGGCAAGCGGCCGGTATCCGCCTAGGCACATCCGGGGTGCTGATGATGGCGATCTTGTGGATATTGTAGAACCTCTGCAGAGTGTATGGTTGATCGATCGATACGTTGGCCAATTCGTTGGCCGCGGACCCTTTTTCCCTGACTTGTTTCTGACTAGTGAGAGCTTCTCTTTTCTCCCTCTGGTAAGAGTGTGCCGGCCGTGAGTCAGGTGAGACTGCGGGCCGTTGAGACAAAGGCTGGGAGGGAGCTGGCCTCTGTCGACTGAGCGAGAGCATGTGTGTGTGTGGGAATGGTGTATTGGTGATGGATACGGTGATATGTTCAAATGGTGGAACATGATAAACATACATAATTAACGTACTGATATGCATAGGAAACCCCAGCCTGATAGGTCTGAATTTCATTTACCTATTGCATCCACTACCACATATAAAGCTTTTTAGGATGGGAAAGTGTGGCCAGTACAAATCGTACTGAAAATTGAGGTTTCAGGTTCCGAGGAGGAGTACCACTCCGAGGAGTTCGAAGAGTAGAGGGTTTTCGCTTCTACGCTCAAGTTGGAGTTCGATCGCGCTTCTTCGTCTACTTCAAGCTGTTCCGGATGATGTTTATCTAAAATTTCGCCTGTTGGCGATGTAATAAGTATTATCGTGTTAAGTACGCTTTTATTCGAAGTATGGATTAATGATATTTGACTGGATTATCGGGTAATTTGACTCAAAAGAGTTTTATTACACTTGACTCTGTGGATTTTCCCTTCGTGGAAAATCAGGTCATTTCAGGCGGGATCCGAGGATTTTCTAGAGGAGTTCGGCATGCCTACTCTTTTGTGGAGGGTGCTGCACTTAGTCGGATACCAGGAGGGCCAGGAGCCGCGGTATGAGTGGCATCGAGTTCAGTTTCAGAGGATCGCTACATGTACACAGTTGAGGTGGACGTGCCCAGCCGTGATCCGCAGGATCATGTGGGTGCCGCAGAGTGTTTGCTCTTCAGGGCAGGACTCCTTGGGATGGAGCCACCAAGTTGCGTACACTGTTCTTCGGGATATCATGGAGGATCATCCAGAGGTAGTTGCCTAGGCCACAGCCGGTGTCTTCCTACAGCAGATCCGTACCAGTCAGTGTCGCGTCAGCCGGGTACCACTGTGTTGGGGACTAGTTCTTCAGAGCGTGAGCACTGCGCAGGGCCAGCTGGGAGTGCGATGGCTGCACTCATGGCTACCTACGGGTGTCTGTCACGTAGCTACGACCACCTGGACCACATCCTCAGTGAGGAGATAGCTGCACATCACCAGGGTCAGGAGGCGCATGCTACAGAGGTCGACCTTCTTACCACTCAGCTAGCTCACATGACCGTTGAGAGAGACCAGGCTCGTCAGAGGGAGCAGGAGACGGCACAGCAGCTTAGTGACCAGCAGGGTATGACGACCTTCTTATCCACCATCATGGCCGAGACTGAGGAGTCGCTACGTAATGTTTGTCTCGAGGGTATGCGCGCGACTGAGCAGAACAGGCTTCTCAGGCTACAGGTGGGAGATTTGGAGCTGCAACTTCATCATCTCTAGGACTACAATGATTGCCTACATGAGGAGATTCATCGCCGTGAGAATGAGAGGAACCCTATCCTTCCTCAGGAGGACCCGGATTCTCATGCTTCGTCCAGTGGTTCTTCGAACATCTCGAGTGATGATGATGACAACGACGAGGATGACGATGGTGCCATTAGGGAGTAGACTAGTTAGTGTTAGCGCGTAGTGGTCTTATCTCATATCATAGCGCTTGATCTTTTGGGTAACATGTGGATGTAAGAATGTGTGTTGGACCTATGTGCGTATGGCGCAAGACCTTGAAAAGTCCCATATGTATGGGCACCTATGGATATGACGATGACTCGCAGTGGAGCGGGTGGTAGTGGTGGTAATGATGGTAGCAGGGAGAACCGCAATCCACCACCTCCTCCACCACCCACGGCCGAGCAACTCTTCGCTCAGTTCTTGGGAAGCCAACGCAACATTGAGGCGCTTCTGCGAGAGAATTTAGCGTATGGCAATCAACGCCCTGAGCCGAATCAGTACAGCTCGTTCAAGGATTTTCTGGACACAAGGCCGCCAATTTTCAAGGAAGCCACAGAACCTCTAGAAGCAGAAGAATGGTTGCATACAATAGAGCAGAAGTTTTGACTGCTCAGGCTTACAGAGGAGTTGAAAGCAGAATATGCTGCACATCAGCTACAGGGGCCAGCCGGAATTTGGTGGGGACATCACCGTACCACTTATCCAGCTCGTACACCTGTCACTTGGAGAATGTTCGCGGAAGCTGTTCGCGGGCACTATATTCCGCCAGGCTTGACTCAGATGAAGATGGCTGAATTCATGAGCTTAACACAAGGAACTCGATCAGTGACCGAGTATCATCACTTGTTCAACTCTTTATCTCGCTATGCACCAGACTTTGTTGATACCGATGCTAAGAAGATAGCTAGCTTTAAGAGAGGACTGAATACTAAGATGGGAAAATCAGTGGGTACTTCATCCCGCACAGTTTTCAATGACTTCATCAGTGACTGCCTGATCCAGGAGAATCACAACAATAAGCATACTGCAAGCAAGGCTAGGAAGAGGACCCTGGAATCTGGACCATCTCAGTATAGAGGACCACCACCAGCCCAGCGTTCGCAATACCGACCACCAGCACCTGGGCTCGTTTCAGGCCGCCTCAGAAGAAAGGACAGCAACAAGCTCAGCGTGGTCAACGACCATACAAGGTGGCAGCAAGTCAGGCTCGAGCAGGACAAGGCAGCTCAACTGGGACCAAGCCAATAGTTCGGGGACAGTGCTTCAATTGCAACCAAGATGGGCACTTTGCAAGGTATTGCCCCACACCCAAGAAGCAGCAGGCTAATTACCCAGCGCATCTGCATAACATGACTGCTGAAGAAGGTCGTGCAGGAGAGCCCGTGACTGCCGGTATGTGTCTCGTGAACCATCATCCTGCAGTTGTTTTATTTGATACTGGATCATCGCATTCTTTCATGAGCAAGGCATTTGCACAAAAGCATAATCAAGAAATCTCTGAAATGGATTATGGGTTTCGCGTGAGCTCCGTAGGGAGTAGCGTGTTGTCTAGGCAGATGGTGTGTAATGTGACCATCGACATTGGAGGGCATAAGTTTGGAGCCAACTTAGTGGTTTTGCCGGGACTAAGTATGGATGTAGTCTTAGGAATGAGTTGGATGACTATGTGGAATGCGGTGTTAGACACTGCAACCAGGACTCTTACCTTATCTGATTATCGGACAGGTAACAAGCTTCGCGTATCTCTTCCTCGAGGTGCCGATCTTGTTGACTTATCTTGTACTCTTGCTATAGAAGACCTCTCCAAAATTCCAGTTGTTAGGGATTTTCCGGACGTTTTTCCAGATGAGTTACCAAGGTTACCACCAAAGAGAGCAGTGGAATTTGTGATAGAGTTGTTACCAGGAACTGCACCAATCTCTAGGAGACCGTATCGAATGCCGCCCAATGAGCTGGCAGAACTCAAGACCCAGATCAAGGAACTCTTGGACAAGGGATTCATTCAACCTAGTGTATCAGAATGGGGTTGCCCAGCTTTGTTTGTCAAAAAGAAGGATAAGTCCTTGCGCATGTGTGTGGATTATCGTCCACTCAATGCCGTGACTGTTAAGAATAAGTATCCATTACCTAGGATAGACATCCTTTTTGATCAGTTATCAAGGGCCATGGTGTTTTCTAAGATTGATCTAAGGTCAGGGTATCATCAGATTCAATCAGACCACAGGATATTCCAAAGACCGCTTTCTCAACCAGATATGGGTTATATGAGTATCTTGTTATGTCCTTTGGATTAACCAATGCTCCAGCGTATTTTATGAGTTTGATGAACTCCGTGTTCATGCCAGAATTAGACAAGTTTGTGGTAGTGTTCATTGACGATATTCTGGTTTACTCAGAAAATGTAGAAGATCATGCCAAACATTTGAGGGTTGTCTTATCTAGACTCAGGGAACACAAGCTCTATGCTAAATTCAGCAAGTGCGAGTTTTGGATGAGGAAAGTACAATTTCTTGGTCATATTCTGTCAGAAGAAGGAATTTCAGTTGACCCTAGCAAAGTACAGGAAGTCATGGACTGGAAAGCTCCGACTTCAGTTGGTGAAATCCGGAGTTTTCTCGGTTTAGCGGGATATTATCGTCGATTTATCCCGATTTCTCCAAGATTGCAAAGCCAATGACAAGTTTGTTGCAAAAGAATCAGAAATTTGAATGGACAGAGAAGTGCGAAACTGCTTTCCGTACCTTGCGGAAGCTGTTGACCACTGCTCCTGTTTTAGCTCAACCGGATGTTGAGAACCCTTTGATGTCTTTTGTGATGCATCAAAGGTAGGCCTAGGTTGTGTTCTCATGCAAGAAGGCAGAGTGATTGCTTATGCTTCGCGGCAATTGCGAAAGCATGAAGTGAATTACCCAACCCACGATCTGGAATTAGCTGTCGTTGTACATGCTTTGAAGATTTGGAGACACTATCTGCTTGGGAATGTCTGCAATATGTACACCGACCACAAGAGTCTTAAATATATTTTCACGCAAGCAGAATTGAATATGAGGCAAAGAAGATGGCTGGAATTGATTAAGGATTATAATCTTCAAATTCACTATCATCCTGGCAAGGCGAATGTTGTGGCCGATGCTCTGAGCCGGAAATCACACTGTAATGCTATGAAGCTTTTACCAGAGGATGAGTTCAGCTAACACATGCTGCAGTGCTACATGATTTAGAGTTGCGCAATGTGTTAGTTGACCAAATTATAGAAGGCCAGAAAACCGATAAAGGGATCTATCATATTAAGGAAAGGCTCAAGGATGAAAAGAGGCCGATAAGCATTTTCGAGTTGACGAAAATGGAGTTCTATGGTTTAACCAGCGTTTAGTGGTGCCTAAGGATAGAGAACTCAGGAATCGGATCATGGATGAAGCACATTTGTCCAAATTTCTATTCATCCTGGAAGTACAAAAATGTACCAAGATTTGTGTCCGAGATTTTGGTGGACCAAAATGAAGAAGAAATTGATGCTTATGTTGCAAGGTGTGACACGTGTTGTCGAGTAAAGGCTATTCACTTAAAACCCGCCGGAATGCTTCAGCCATTAGCCATACCTGAATGGAAGTGGGAAGGAGTAAGCATGGATTTATCGTTGGTTTACCCACTACTCAGAAGGGTAATGATTCAATTTGGGTAATTGTGGATCGTCTCACAAAGACCGCACATTTCATTCCAGTCAAGACCAACTATAAGGCCCCAGATTATGCAGAGATCTACATAAGTCAGATTGTGCGACTGCACGGTGTACCAAAGGTTATAGTCTCTGATCGCGGACCACAGTTTACTGCACCATTTTGGGAAAGATTGCAGAAGAGCTAGGCACAGATTTAGTCCGAAGCTCCGCCTATCATCCGCAAACATCAGGGCAGACAGAGAGAGTGAATCAAGTTCTAGAGGATATGTTAAGAGCCTGTGTTTTATCAGCAAAAGGTTCTTGGGAGAAATGGTTACCATTGGCAGAGTTTGCTTATAACAACAGTTATCAAGAAAGTATACAGATGGCTCCTTTTGAAGCTCTGTATGGTAGAAGATGCAGGACACCGATAAACTGGGTAGAACCAGGGGAACGTCGGTACTATGGTATTGACTTTGTGAAAGAAGCAGAAGAACAAGTTAGAACGATTCAGCAACATATCGCGTCTGCACAATCTCGCCAGAAAAGCTATGCTGATAAACGAAGGAAACCGCTTGAGTTCAATGTTGGTGACTATGTCTATTTGAAGGTTTCACCAATGAAGGGTGTAAAACGTTTTGGAGTTAAGAGAAAGTTAGCACCAAGATTTGTGGGACCCTATAGGATTGTGCAAAGAAGGGGAGAAGTGCTTATCGATTGCAATTACCAGAACATTTAAAGGCTATTTTCCCAGTGTTCCATGTCTCTCAACTGAAGAAATGTCTTCGAGTACCAGAAGAAGAGGTACAACCGCCAATATCAAGTTGCAATCTGATCTCACTTACTCAATTACACCATGTCGAGTGCTCGATGAAAAAGAAAGAGCGACCCGCGGAAGAATCGTGAAGCAATATAAGGTATCTTGGAGTGAGCAAGATGATCGGGATGCTACCTGGGAGACGGATGACTATCTAAAGGAAGTATACCCACACTTTTATAAGAAATGGTTCGTAATCCAAATCTCGGGACGAGATTTCTTTTAAGGAGGGGAGGGCTGTAACACCCTAGGTGTTAAGCAATCCCTAAATGCATAATTTGGCATGGCATGAGCATAGCATCTCATCTTTTCATGTGCATATGTTGTTGTAGTGCTTAAGTCCTTGATTGGTCTCTAGTGTAACCTTGTTATGCTTTCTGTTTCTGACCAAGTGCCTTATAACAAAGTTGTAGATCTTGATGAAAGGAACAGCTTTGCTTTAAAGCACTTTCTCAGAAAAAGCTTTTAAATTAGGATTTCTTGCATTAGAAAAATGGTTTAGCACTAAATTTCTTTTTCTAAGCAGAATTTGGACTGGAGCCTTAAAGATGATTTGTTCCTTGCAAACTTCTAAGCAACTTTGCTTTTAGGACCTTCTCCTAATTCGGCTTAGTTTAGGAGTTATAGAGCATCAAGTTTTAAACCAAACTTCATTAGTTTAACCCTAGTGGGCCCGGCCTGTCAGCCCCTCCCTTCTTCCCCGCGCGCGCGCCGCTCCCTCCGCGCCGGCAGAAACCGCCTCGCCGCCGCGAGACCGCCTCGCTGGCCGGCCAAACCACCGACTTCGCCGCCCGTGGTTTGCGCCCGAACTCGCCACGTCGCTCCGGCGCTCGGCGCATGCTCGCCGCGTGGCGCGCGACGCCTGGCCGCCGCCGCGTCCGGTCGGGAGCTCCCCCGACGGGAACCCGCCAGGTGCAATGCACCTAGCACTTCGTTCCTTTTGCCTTCGCTCCGCCCCGTGCTCGCAACCAGAAGAGCATTCCATTGCTCGCTCTCTCCCTCGCTCCACTCCACTCCATCTTCATCAGAGCAGAGCTCCGCCGCCGCCCGCCGAACCTCGGCGAGCGATTACTCGCTCCACCTCTCACCACTGTTCGATTCCTCCCGCCAGTTTCTCCGCCTGACCTCCTCTTTCTCCTCGCAAGGGTTGGTTTCCTCACTCTCCCTCTCTCTAGCCGCCGGAACAGCGGATGCCATCCTCAAGCTCCCGCCATGGCCGCCGCCATGACCCTACCGTGGACCGGTCATCTCCGGCCAAGTCATCCCAAACCGAGCCCGGGTTTAGTCTTCTCTACCGCTGTAGTTGCTTAGGGTCAGATGGAGACCTCTCTCGTGCCTTGAGTTCGCCGGATCAGGGGCCAGTCGCGCCGTGTCCGCCGTGGACCGCCGCCGCCGCCGCGCATGGCGCCGAGCAATGCCGAGGATGCCGAAGCCCGAGAGTTGCTCCAATAGGTCGCTTATGACTTGCTTGGGCTAGTGTTAGTCTCGCCGAGCTTCAAATTCGCCGGGAAGAGTTTCGCCGCCGAGTCGCAGAGCCGCCGCTCCGCCATGGCCGCCGTCGAGCTTGCTCCGGTATCCCTCTGGCTTAGCGAGTCGGTTAGTTGTGTTCGCCTCGCAAACCCGCACCCAGTGATGGTCTCGGTGTCACCGAAAGCGTCGTCGTCGACGAGCTAGGGCCGGTCAACGACCACGGCGCAAAACTCCGCCGTTGACCGCCGAGCCTGGCCTCGCGCGGTAACGTGCCGAGCCTGGCCTCGGAAGCTTGGTCGCCCTGACCAGCGGCCCCGACTGGCAGTAAGAAAGAGAGCAAGGAAGAGCTTGGGCCGTAGGCCTCGGTAAGCCGGTGCTCCGAGCCTTCGCCTCGAGCCTCGACCGAGTCGGTTGAGTTAGCCTCGGTTGAGTCAGTTAGCCTCGGCTGAGTCAGTGAGCCTCGGCCGAATCGGATAGTGTGTCTGAGCCTCGGCCGAATCGGTTGAGTGTGTTTGAGCCTCGGCTGAGTCACGCCGAGTGTGCCGAAGCCTGTCTTGAGCCTCGGCTGAGTCAAGTTGGGTGTCCGTACGTTTAGGATTGAGTTTTCTTTTTAAAATAAGTTTTGCAGAATTTATGTTAAGGCTTCAAAAATTCCTACAAGGCTCATTTTAAGTCCAAATCCTGTGAAACAAATTTTGTTGTGTTCAGCATGATTAGATCTATCTGTGAAAAATGTTAAATGCATTTTTGGTGATATTTTTATGTGTAGATTTATTTAAGTTAGAAAAGTGCTGATAACTTGGAAAATGCATAACTAATTATGTATAAGTCAGAAAAATGTGATTCCAGTTTTGCTAGGTTTGTATGGATGTGTAGTTTCAGAGAAAAATATAATATGAGGCTGTTCTGTGAATTAATTTGGCAGTAGCTTTTAAAATGGTTAAATGTTGCTTTCTTGTAAATTTTGTAGTAATTAAAATATGGAAAATTGAACCTGAGAATTTATGCACACTGCTCTTGTGCTAGGAAGTTCAGTAGAAAAATAAGAAATCTGTTGTTTGACACTTTTTGCTAGGGTGTGTAGTTCAAAGCACCTTTCCATGATAGAATTTGTCTTTTTCATAGAGAATGGAGTTTTAGTCCAAATGGAGTGAAATTTGGACCAGGGACTAGATTACCCATTGTTAACTTCCAGTAATTTCTGTAGATTTTTCTGAAGCTATCTAGGATGGGTTGCTGTTATAGGCTAGTTTAATTAGATTTATTTCAGCAAGTAATTAGAGGGTAATAAACTCATTAAATAACTTTGATGTGGTGACAACATAGCTTAACAAGTTGATTATGATAGGTTAAATAGTTGGGATGATGTTGACTACCTTGTTGAAGAGAATGCAGTTGCGGACATGTACTTATTCCCTGATTGCTGTTGATCATGTGCATCACATATGCATTCTATGTGCATTCATCCTATTCATGCACATTATGCATCATACAGGATCAGCGGAGGTGATCCAGACCCAGTCGGCACTAGAAGAGCCCAGTCCGGAGGAGAACCTGACAGAAGAAGCCAGAGGGACCGACGCCGACGAGCTACCCGAGTGCCGCGACCACCGTCCGTCGGACTTTGAGAAAGGCAAGCCCCGGAGCATTCTAACTCCTACGGTTTGCAAATGTTTTCCAATTAACCTGATGATGGATGTTGCATTAGGTTATAGGAATTGATTGCTACCGTTGATGCATTATTACTTATCCTTGTCCACCTACAATATATCTTGATATCCCTGTTTAGGTCTAGGCTCGTTATTGCTTAGCCCTGCTTAGACCGGTAAAAGTCGGGTGATTTCCTGTCTCCCGCAATAGGTGGATACTGATCATGTTTAGCCTGTGCTATCATGAGATAACCATGTGATAATTAATCTGAGACGGAGGCGGGATGTAAGAGCAGCAGGACATGGGTTCTGTGTGCTAGTAGGCTCCCGTCTGTGTCGCCTAGGACCCGTTCGGGAATGTAACTTCAGTCAAATTGAACGCGTCGATCACTTAACGGAGTAGGTCTGAGTACCTCCCGCGAAGCCGAGTAAGGTTATTCGAGCCGGTGATGGAGATGTTGACGCCTAACACCCAGGGCCTCAGCTGTACCGTGGGCAACTATTCTGATCAACCTGGCATGGTCCGAGGGCAGGCAGGGCCTGATCGACCTGGCATGACCGTGGGCAGTTATAGATTGAGCGACCTGGCACTGAGATAACCCCGGTGTAGAAGGGCCCATGGCCGTCCCGCGCTTTGTGTCTCGAATCCCCTGACTGGTAGCTTACGACTGCCGTAGCCGGAATGTGCCGGGCGAGTGTGAGACATTTTATCCCCAGCTGGGTAGGAATCGATTATAATCGCCATCGCTCCTGGACAGTGAGCAGTTGACTTTAGATCATCTCCCGTAGAACTTATGGAACTAAAATGGTTATGGAATCTGAGGGCTATTGATGAAATAGTCACTCTTGTTGATCAATTAGCAAGTGCTTGTTTAGTACAGGTGCAAATCTAGTAAGGTAGAGTTAATGACTAAAAGCAATTGCCAACATCTGAAACTGAGTTTTACTACTAAAGCTTTCATGCAAAGGAGTATGTACAGCCAACCCCACTTATATAGCCTACATGATCCTTGGTGTCTCATTATTTCTGGTTTTGTCGGGTAAGCCTAGCTGAGTACCTTCTTGTACTCAGGGTTTATTTCCCTTGTTGTTGCAGATGGCCAGTGCTTTTATGGCTACTGCGAGAATTGCTTGTATCCGGTAACGAGTGATGACTAGACCAAGGGCATGGTCCACACTTATCTCATCTGTTGCTTTTGTGGACCCGGTCGACTGATGGCACCGTATTTATGAACAATCCAAACTTATGTTTTAAAGACTATGTTGCTTCCGCTACTACTATCAAATTATGGTTTGTAATATTATTTCGTACTCCAATGTAATTTGAACTTTATGCAACTGTGATGTAACCCGTGAGCATGTTCGTGGAACTAGTACGATCTTGGCTGGGTGTCGTTGAATGATTTGAAATCCTTCGAGATTTCCGGACTACCGGGTTTGTACGAGCTTAAGTACTCGATGATTTCTGCGAGAGTGGAGGTTTTCAGTGCTTAATCTGGTGCAAATTGGTCAGTTCTGTTACAATCCCGAGGTTCACGTGCTTGCCAGCACGCTACTCCCCGTTGTGTCGACCAACACTAGGTGACCCGGTGGCTAATCGGCGCAAAAAAGCCAAGCTCACAAAGAGCGCCACAAGAATCTACCGCTAGTGAGGTAGCTCAATGACACGAGCAATCCACTAAAGATGCCTCTTGCCGGTCCAGCGAGGTGAGGCTCCAAAACCTCTCACAATCATGATTGGTGGTGGCCAAGAACAATCTCCTTCTCTTGCCAAAGCCACCTTAACACCTCCAAGCCATTTAGGCACCGGCAAATGCCAAGAGTAACAAGAAAACTCAATGCCGATGTGAAGAACTAGTGCCACTAGATTGAACTCTATCAAATCACGCACTAGATCACTCATCTCACTAGGTTTGATCAAATCAACTTGGGAGATGAGTTGGGAGGCTTGCCAATGCTCACTTAGTATGCTTAGGAATCAGAATGTGCAAAGGTGAGTCCAAGTGAGCCGCCAAGCCCCTTAAATAGGCCATCCAAGTCGGCCTAGCCGTTAGGCTGAAATCGTGACCATCGGACGCTCCGATGCGAGACCATCGGACGCTGCCCCAGTGTCCGATGCTCTGGATGGAGCCACGTGTCCCCCTGATATGAAATCTACTCGTTAGATCCCAACGGTCATATTGCTTCGCGCCACGGTTTTAGTGGCATCGGACGCTCCGATGCCGCTGCATGATTCAGCCCTTTTCAGCGCCACATCGAACGCGCCGGCACCTCCACATCGGACGCTCAACCCCTGCGTCCGATGACACAACAGAAAGGTTCCAGAGAGGGACAAAACACATCGGACGCGTCTGATGGTTATGCATCGGATGTAGGCCAGCGTCCGATGCTCCCTGGAAAGCATGCTCACGTCATGTCACCTGCATCGAACTCTGCAACAGTGATTCCTCAGCGTCTGTTGCCAGCTTCCGATGCTCCTTCAACTTCTGACAGAAACTAGGGTTAACCATCGGATGCTCAGCCATCGTCCGATGCTCCTCGGACCAGCGTCCGATGCTCCCTGAGCACACCACTTTTCTTCCGAAAACCGCTGAATCCTGTCTCGCAAGCTCGGCAGGAGGGAGAGCAACTATACCACTCTACTTCTCTCTCTCCACTTCTCCACAACTCCTTAACATCCCCTTATCCCAAAAGTGCCAACACCACCAAGTGTACATCATCATATGCAAGTGTGTTAGCATTTTGCAAAGCATTTTCCAAGGGTTTTGTTAGTCACTCACTAGGTCTATAGCATCGAATGTTAGAGAACTCCTATGGCACTTGAACACCGCATAAGCCGTGAATAATCTCCTCTTAATAGTACGGCTATCTATCCTAAATGTGATCACACTCGCTAAGTGTCTTGATCACCAAAACAAAGAGCCTTATAGGTTATACCTTTGCCTTCGGGCCTCTTTGCTCCATCTCTTCTCTTCTTCTCAAGTTTCACCAATGGTAGAGCACTTGATCTCTTGAGTGCTTGTGGCCATCACCATCCTTCATGGTTGCCACCTAGTTAGCTCCACCACTTGGCTTGGTCACAATCCTTTCTTATAAGCTACACACATGCTTAGCAATAGGTTTAGACCAAATAGGTTTCATCAATTAACCAAAATCAAACTAGGGCTTTCACCAGTCTAGTTATCCATGATGTCATTTCAATATTTCTAGTGCGTTGATTAAATTTAGACCAGTAGTCCGCCATGGCCTTGGCGGGTGATACTTTTATGTGGTTTACTAGAGCATAAAGCAACAACATTTCGGGCTTTTTAATTGGTCTTAAGTCAGGACTTGAAAAGAGTGTGATACTAATATATTTGTGGAAAAACCTGAGCGTGGGGTTGTAGATATTACTTGTACGGGGCAAGCCTGGGTTTCTGTTCCCAGCTATACTTTTCCAAAATTCATTTTTATTCAATCTCGTACAGGCAGATTCCAAGCTCAGCAAGCATGAATCATCAAAGTTTAAATTCTTGCCGAACTGCTTCCATGTTAAAGTTTGTTCTTCAATTAAAAGCCAAAATTTTATGTGATTAGCAGATATTTGCATTGTGGCCAGAAATTCCATTGTGAGGGGCATGATCCCCTCCTCATTAACCTTCCATGCATCTTCCCATCCCAAGGTTCGAAAAATATAGAGAAACTCATTGTCCATACCAGTGCGACTTAGCAAGTCGTCGTCGATGTGGCAGGTGTGAACGAACTCCCTCTCACTGAGGATGTTCCGGGCCTGCCGTTCCCGATCACTATGCCAGATGATATCATTAATGGAGTTCAGGACGCGGATGGTCGGTCCAGCCTGGTGTGTGGGAGGAGAGTCCCGATCCACCGACATTTCGTTGGTGGATGGAGTACCCCACCCGACGCTCTCCTCATCACTCCCAGCAAAGCGAATGTGAGTGTTTGCCCTCGATGAACTTCCCTCACCCATACTCTTCTTCTTCTTGTCGATGAAGAAGTTCTTGAGAGGGCCCATGACTTCCTTGCTAGTGCTCAAGGTGGCTGGTGTTTTTTGTGTTTGAGTGAGGTGTAAGAACTTGCATGGGGTTGGGGTAGTATTTATAGGCTGAGGATGAAAGGGGGAAGGCTGAGAGCCCCTCCCACCTGGCGGGCGCCAAGAATAAGTGGCGGGCACCACCCCACCTTGCCCAAATTTGTCTGCAACCGACACATGAGGTTTCCCTCGTAATGTCCACTGAAATTCCAAGTGGGGAATAAAGTGGTAGTGTCGGTGCAAAGTGAAAAGAGTGTAACCTCCTAAATGGGGCAAGTGGGCTGAAAATTTCAGAGACCACTTCTTCATCCTGGTGTTATTTAAGTCTATGAGCTAGGGATGATAGTCTAGTTGATTGGCTAAGTGAGAAAGAGCCAAAAGGGTGGCGGGCGCCACCCCTAAGGCTGCCTTAAGCCCCCTAGGATTCACCTAATCTCCCTACTAAGCATCTATTTAGCAGAAAATTAATTTGCTTAAGTAAAAATGAAAATTTAAATGGGCGATAAAGACTTACCTTAACCCAACTTACCTTTGTTAGCCGCTTTGGGTTCCCGATTAGTGTCGCCTTCACGGTGGTTGTGGATGGATGTAGGCACCGACGAACCTTGATGATGGGTGTTTTTCCGGTCGTGGTGTGAACTGGAATTTCTCCTCCTTTCCACTGATGTGGAGCTGAATTTCTCCAGCTCCTACATCAATGGTGGCTTTTGCAGTGCTCAGAAATCGCCGTCCCAAGATCAATGGCGTCTGGTGGTCGGGATTAATACCCAAAACCACAAAATCCACCGGGACAAAGAGATTCCGGATTTTCACCGAAATATTCTCTGCTATTCCCGCGGGATATCGGAGCGATTGATCGGCTAGCTGCAAACACATAGAAGTAGGGGACAAGGTATGATGATTTAATTTATCATATATTACCTTGGGCATGACACTAACGCTTGCTCTCAGATCACAGAGTGCATGCTCGAAGTGCTGCTCTCCAATTGATCATGCGATCGTTGGGTTTCCTGGGTCCTTCTTCTTTTCTCGGAGTTGGTTTAAAATGACCGCACTGCAATCTTCGGTCAATTTAACCACATCCCTACTTGGAATTTGTTTCTTCTTATTGAGCATGTCTCTCAAATATTTTGCATAAGTTGGAACCTGCATAGCGTCAATAAATGGCACATGTATATATAATTTTTGAATTACCTCGATGAATTTCTTGAATTGGTCGTCTTCCGTCGGATTTCTATTTTGATTTGGAAAAGGTTATACATGTGTATCATAGAATTCATGAGGAGCAGTTCGTACCTTGGATGAAGGTTCAGCTGGGGTCTCCTCTTCTTCTCTTCTTCGTATTCTTCAACATTAACAATATTTTTTTTTGCAGCAGTATTACACTAAATTAGGATGAGGTGGATCACGAGTGGATTTACCACCTCTTGTAGTTACAGCTTTTAATTTCTCATAGTATTTAATTTGATATTTAATGTTATCTACTGTTTTCTCTAATCTCTTATTGAAATTAATTTGTTCCTTAAATGCTTCAGAAAAATCTTTTAGTTTAGCATAAATTCCTTCTAACATTTTATCATGTTCAATTAATTTATTATTTATGCTATCATTAATTCTACCTTGATTAGAAACTAATTTTCCATAGGAGAATTAAATACGGAGGTTTGAGGCATACCTTTATTATTCCATCGTTGGATCATTGGAATTGGAGGTTCTCCGTAGCCACCATTATTAAGAAGGGATTTTGCATCAACTTTCTTAATTTCTTCTTGACCTTCACTTGACGAAGCGGCTCTTTGCTTGGCGTAGTACTCTTTTGCAGCACGATCTCTATCTCTCTTCTCATTTATTCTTTGCTCTAGCAATTTTACCAAAGTTTGCAGGGTAACAGAATCAACTTGCTTAATTTCAGACATACCTCTAGCACGTTTTTCTGTCCATCCTTGATTCACCACCATTGTCTCGATCAGTTTGGTTGCCTTCTCTACAGTGAGAGAGAGGTATGCACCTCCGGCGGCAGCATCAATGTGTTGTCGAGATTCTTGCTGGAGTCCATGGTAGAAGTTCTGGATCAAGTACCAGTCTTGCATACCATGGTGGGGACAGTCTTCAACATACTCTTGTAGTCTCTCCCAAATTGTTTCTTCGGTGTTCTTCTTCGTCTCTCTGTCCAAAGTTGGAAATCTTGCTACGGAAAAGAATAGTTCGACTTATCGGGCAGAACTTGTTGAGGAATTGATCCGCGCATCTCACCCATGTCAGCAGGTGTCCAGAGTTGAAGAGGAACCACTGCTTCGCTTTTTTCACTAATGAAAATGGAAAAGGACGAAGTCTAATGGCATCCTGCGAAACTCCCTGCACAGAAATTGTACTACATATCTCCAGAAAATTTTGGAGGTGAGCATTGGCATCCTCAAAAGGTTTGCCATTAAATGCAATAGCTTGAGCCACTCGTATTAGATGAGGTTTAAGCTCAAAATCTACATTACTAGTAGAAGGGAACACTGGAATGTGAGCAAGAGTAGGCATGGAATACTCACAGAGTGTTTTGGTCGACGTCGATGTTGATGACGATGTCGGCGTTGGTGTTGATTGATCGGTGGAGCAGCTTGGTTCGTCAGTCATATTGGACTGGGATTCTTGTCTTGACGAACTCCTCTCGCAAAACTCCAGGTTCTTCCTTGGAGGAGTGAGATTAGCTCTCGCTCTCCTAAGAATGGCCTCGGGATCTTCTTGATAGTCGCTCGGAAGATTGAATCCAGCCATGGCTACTTGAACGATCACAAACAACGAACAATATATATACCCGCTAGAACTACGGGGGTTAATTCAATAGAAGTCACAAAGAATTAATTCTAGCCAATTGCTTCCCCGGCAACGGCGCCAGAAATGCTTGTTGACACTTGCTAACGTCGTCACTAGGAGTAGACTATGGAATCTATCCTCGGCAACGGCGCCAGAAAGGCTTGTTGGTACTTCTTAATGTAAGAAGTATAACTAACTATTCTTATGACTATTGGTAAATTCCGCAAGCGCACAAAATAAGTCAATTGCAGCACTTCACCCGGGAGTAACTGAGTATCATATTTATTTCCACAGGGAAGCTACTATGGCATAACTAACACCAGGACTGCTATGAACAACTAGTGATTCTAGCAGGGTTGGTCGAAATGTATGAATGGGGTTTATTTCTACTACTAAAAAAGAAAGAAAGACTAACTACTACTAAACGAAATCGGCGGGGTCTGGCTGATGAACAGATTAATGTTTTCCTACACACTTACGAACACAACTAACTTGGCACTAAAGAGTTCATCTAGTTCTTCGAACCGTACACACCCTCTGGACTATTTACCTCAGACGTGCACAACAAGGTTTATGATTTAAAAACTAACCCAACTACGTGGTGGAATTCAAGGCTCCCAGGGCTGTCACCACCTGTTTGCTACCACAGCTATCCGGGGGGCTTGCCACAAAATAAGGTATAATTAGTCTAAGCACCGTGCTTACACTAATATATACTACTCTAATCTTGCGTCCAAAACTAGAGCACTGATTACTCAGCGAAGAACCCAAACTAGATACAAACTAAATACTAAGTTATCTATGATCGAAAGCACTCAACAAGAACAATAAGTAAAGAACTTAAAGTAAATACTGAAAGTAGAAGAACACTAAGATAAATGAAGAAAGACTTGGAATTATACCAGAGACTTGGAAGATCCTCTATTACAACTCCAAGCTCTTCTCTTCTTCACTCTCGCTCTCACTCTAAGTCTCTCAACTAGAGTGTTCCTTCACCAGAGCTTCGCTTACAAGAGAGTGGGACTAATGAGGTGAGGTCTGAGTACAAATGAGCTCGGGGGTCCTATTTATATCCTAAGGGACCTAGGGGGGTACTTATGGACCTAGGGTTAGGTCAGGGGGGTGAGTGTGGTGGCGGGCGCCAGCCCTAGGTGGCGGCCGCCACCCCTAGGTGGCGGCCGCCACCCCACTGGCCGTTGGATCCACCGCCTTTGCTTCAACGGCATCCAGGAGCTCCAGAGAGGCGGTTCCAAGGTCGGTTGCATGTCCAAATACCATCACATGGGCAATTGGGTCATGATCCATGTGACATCCCTTTTTGGCCCTTGGATGCAATGACCTAAGTGATCAATGGCTGCAAATGAGTGTGGCATGCCTCCCCTGGATCAGTGACGTGGCAGAGGAGGAGTTTGGGCCTCACTCCCCTGGCGGCCGCCAGTGAGGGGTGGCGGGCGCCACCCCACCTTGGCCCAAAGTGAGCCCAGGTGAGTGTGCTCGCCTCCTGGTGGGTCCTCTTCGTCATTTTGCTCAAAAACCCTGCAATTTCCTACATTCACCTAAAACTCAAGGACAAGTGGAAATCGTTAGTTTATAAAAGGGTTTTGGTTGATTTTAGGCCCTTGTGTTGTATTATATGACCTTGTTGATGCTAAGAATATGACATTTAGTGAGCATCAACACACATGCTTTAACTGAAATCATGCTTAGTGAATAAAGTTAGTAAGAAATGGAGTAATTCTTTAAACTTGCCAAGGTGAACTTAGGACAAATCTGAAGGATTTCTTTTAAAACTTGAAAACCTTGCTAAAAGTTCCTCCTAGATTTATCCCATCCTACCACTAGCCAAATATTTGTTAGTCAAAACCACAAAGAGCTTTGTCTGTGTTGAGCTTTGTTAGACCTCATAGATCTTAGTGGAGAAGCTTATCATATCTTTTGATCAAGATACACACACCCACCATATTGCTTACTATCCACTTTGGAAGTTTGCAACCACCAAATAAATTGCTCATTCTCTACACTGGAGATATGCAATACCTTGCCAAACGTTCCATTGCTAGCCTTATGCTATTCCTACACTGGGAATAAGCATTTCTCTCTCTTCCCCCTTTTCATTTCTAAAATCCTTTCCTATAGACAATCTGGGGAAATCTAGAGCTAAAAAAGAGAGATATGAAAAAAAGTGAGCAAAGTAGCTCAAGAGCGGACTATGTCCTGAGAAATTTTTGTCTACTCACTATGTATCGAAAAAGAGAGAGAGAGAGAGTTATCATTAGCTCTAGACCCCAGAAATTAACTAGGAAGGATTATGATATATCTCTCTATACACTTCCACATAACCACACATGCACATCTTGATCAATTTTTATGATTTGCTGCTCCTTATGATCTGAGTGTCTAGCTTAGCAATAAACAATAGGCAATTTGCTCATGATTCTTAGCCTACCTATAACTCCACATATCATTCTTTAGAAATAGGAGAGGCTACATTTTGGCCTAAGTGAGGATTTAAACACCATTGAGTGATTGAGTGAATCTTGGAGGACTTAAGCAAGTTTTTTTTATCTTTTGAAAACCTTAAAAAAACCTCCAGACAGAATCCTAGTCAAACCTAAGCAAGATAAAAGTTTCCTATGTACTGCTTTATTTCACTCTTGCATGTTTGAAGTGAACAGCTATAAGCCCCACATTGCTATGATCAATGATATATACTAAGTTATTTCTCACTATACAATATGCACTTGTATACATCTTAAGTTGCTATCTATTTCATGCTCAATGCTTAAACCGCATTGTTGCTCAAGGACGAGCAACAGGTAAGCTTGGGGAGCTTGTTGATGGTACTTAAACACCTGTTTTACCATCATCATTTACCCTAAAATTCACCAAAAAGGCATGAAATGTAGTCAAATAGGTTTCAAACTAACTGAATTCCACATGTCCATAGATTTTGGTTTGAATGCAGGATTTGAACCAAATTTGGATATTTGAACCACCAAAGGCCAAGCCCACTCAGCAGGGCCCAATTGGGCCTCAAGGGGTGGTGCCCGCCACCCCTAGGTGGCGCTCGCCACTTGAGTTGGCCCAAATCCACTCCCTGCCACGTCACTGATCTGTGTGACCTCCCCAAGGCCAATTCCTGGCCCTTGGTCACTAGGTCGGTTGAATCAGACGGCTCGGGAGGCGGGTGACGCGGATCGTGCCCTGGATTGGACAAGAGGCGGTTAGGGTTTGAGCCACCGACCTAACCACCGCCTTGGAGGACCCCCTGGATGCCCTCGGTTGAATGGTGGTTCAATCGGACGGTTAGGGGTGGCGGCCGCCACCTAGGGCTGGCGCCCGCCACCTGACTCAGCCCTAGGTCGGCTGCCTCCCCCTATAAGTACCCCCCTCACTCCACAAGGCTATATATACCCCCTGGAGGCGTCACTTCATTTCAAGCAAGGAAGGAAAGTAAGCAAAGAAAGCAAGGCTAATAGCTTAAGATTTAGCCAAGCTTAGGCAAGTAGGTAGCTAGTAGAGCAAGGCATCCTTGCCTCATTGCCCTCGCGGTAGCGCTGCTCAAGGCTTAGCTCAAGAATAGAAGCGTGCGAGTGATCGGTACTGGAGCTGGGAAGAGTCTTCCTTCATCTCCAGTTCAGGTTTTGCTCTTGTATCTCAAGTACTTTACTATATTCTAGTTCATCATTTCAAGTATTACTTTATTCTACTTATCATTATTGAGTAGTATACTTGATTGATTGCTTGAGTGCCTAGCTATCCTACAGTTCAATTCACTTAGCCATAGTAGTTAATCTCTAGTGTGCTTAGTGCTTGATCTTTGCCAATAGGTTGCTTAGTTAGTTTAGTGTTTATCTTATTAAGAAAAGTATTTGCTCTGACGTCCGCAAGGGTGTCTCTATTCTAGGCCAGGATAGAGAGTTAGAATATAATTAGGCGTGATGCTTAGTTATGGACTTACCTTCAGATACGGCTAGACCCCCGGATAGTTGTGGTAGCAAGCAGGTGGTGACAGCCCTGTGCGCCTTGAATTCCACCACGTAGTTGGTCTAGTTTAACAGTAAGGTTCGTTGTGCTAGCGTTCAACCTAAGTCAGTGGTAAAGGCTAGTACGCCTCGGTACTTGACAAGATAGGAATAAAACTATACTTAACTTGGTTGCTTATTTGGCATTTGCCTATCTTGCTTCGTAGTTATCTAGGAGTAGTTATTAGTTATTAGTTAGTTATATTAGTTATCCTTAGTTATCTTATTCCCCTTATCTACCTATCCATCCACCTTACCTTAACCATTCATTTCATCCTTACCTATCCACTCATAAATTCTTTCTAGCCTTTCATCCCTCTCTTCTCTTCTCTCCTTTTCCCTTTCTTATTCTTCGACTCTCATCCCCTCCTTGACTCGACTCATACACCACCCTAGTCTTCCTTTGGGATCAAATAAATCGACACCTGGTACTCCCAGACGAAGTGCTACTACGATAGTTCTGTGTGCTTGCAGAATCTCCTCTAGGAAGATTGCAATCTCTCTAGCTAGCTCCTACTAGTGTCGGGATTGACAACCCCATTTGTCGTTAGTAGATAGCTGTTTTAGCTTCACTCCTTCAGGTATAGTGATTGGACTTGCTACAAGCATTTCTGGCGCCGTTGCCAGGGATAGATTCCATAGTCTACTCCTAGTAATGACGTTAGCAAGTGTCAACAAGCATTTCTGGGCCATTATCGGGGATAGTTGTCTAGCTCTATCTTTAGTGAAGTTAAGAACTACCAACAGTTGTCACCCCCTTATATATTAACCAGGCGGGCACACGAATCGAAAAAGGAACAGTCGCGACTGACAGAAACAACGAAGCGTCGCGACGGTTACAAACGAAGCGACGCGATAGTTGCACGCGAAGCAACGCAACCACCCACATTTAAGAATTTTGTACTTTGTTAAAAAAATAATAATAACACATAAAAAATAATAAAATAAATATATATATATAGCAAGTAAAAAAATAATAGCAACGTCATTAAGATTAAAACATGTCGAAAACGCATCGAGGTGCCGCGAATACAAATTTAAAATCATGGCAAACCTCTCGCAGGCGGGCGTGTATGCAATGTCAAGAGCACCATCGAACTGTGTCAGCACGTGGACCGATGGTGAGGGGCTAATGTTGGGGTGGTAACTCGTACGGGCACCCCGCTTCTGCGCGAATGCGTTTTCGATGGATGCGCTTTCGGTCGAAAGTGTCCGAGAGCGTAGCACTCTCGAACGAGGAGCAGCTTTCGTGCGAAAGCGAAAGGAACCGTTCCCTTGGTCTAGGTCTTCGGATGTACGCGCTACCGAGCGAACACGCGCTCGAGCGAAATCGTTTTCGAGCGAATGCTGGCGAACCAAGCGGTGTACGTGATCGAATGAGTGCGAGAGCGAAAGTGTTCTCGCCCGAATGTTTATGGTCCTTTCGGCCGATAGGGTATGTCTCTCCAAGTCGGCGGGGAGATGGCGCTTTCGCCCGAGGTCGTTTTCGAAACACACCGGAAGGAGGCGGCCAACCGGAGGGCGGCCCTATGTCCGAGACCACCATGGCGCCGAAGTATGGTGATGCCCTCCGAGGCTACAAGGCTGGTGGACCCAAAGTGTAGTTGGAAGGGCTTTACAACATTTGTTATAGAGAGTGGTTGGAAAGATATTTTCGTACTTGTAAACGGTCTTTGATTAATATAAATAGGCCGCACCCTCTTCCAGAGAGAGGGGCCGGGGGATTACTATTTATTCTCGTTATTCCATTGTTGACCTATATTCGAAAGTTCGCCTTTCGTCTTCCTGTGTATTCACTTTCGTTCGAGCAGCAACCTACTATTTTAGTGTTTCGGTCCTAAAACAACATTATTTTTTTAAAAAGAGAAAAACTCATATGCAATAGTTAGAGCATCTCCAATAACTCCTTATATTGACATGCTATTCTTATAATTTTTAAAAAAAACTGAAAAACACCTCTCCAACAACTCCCTATATTCACTTACTATTTTTCCCATAACTTGGCAAAATCCTTCCTCGCACGTGTATTGTTCCGCGCGCGGCGTTCACTTGCTATCGGCGATTTCGGCCGTCTCCCGCGCCGGCGAACTTCCTCCCGCGGCGGCAAAAGCTGGGTGCGGAACTCCCTCCCGCGGCGGCAAAAGCTGAGCACCGCTCCCGCGAACTCCCTCCCGCGGCGGCAAAAGCTGGGCGCGGAACTCCCTCCCGCGGCGGCAAAAGCTGATCAGATGCAGACCACGATCAAAGGATGGGTTGATATCTTCTTCTTCCTTTATTTCTTTATTTTTTCTTCTTTTCTCCACGAAGTTTTCTCGTAATTATCCCTAATTTTCCATTGACGTACCAGCTCTAGGGGGCTGTAGCCCACCCAGCCCCCCCGGTAGATCCGCCCCTGGGTACTGTGCTTGACGTTGAACAGGTGCTGTGCTTGTCGCCGAAAAAAAAAAAGCTCATGATGATTGCCCGTCACTGTCATGCAACGATCAATAATACCAACACGGTACTGTGCTTGTCATGCAACGATCAATGAGTTTGGTGGCCGGCAAATCTACCGGAACCGACGAGATCACCGGCCGGCGCTGTGGGAGAGTCGCGGCCTGAAGTCGCGGCGAGGCGAGAAGTCGCCAGACAGGAGGCCCCGACGGTCACGCAAGCCGCGATAGATTGGAATTTTCGACCTGGTGAGCCTTCTTTTTCCAAGTTCAAGTTTACCAATTTATTTTGGAGATAGGCCTTTTTTTCACAAAAATAAAATACTATAATCAATAATTATTTTTTTTCAAAGTTGTTCGAGATGCTCTTACTGATATCTCTTTCGCATCTTTTAGCAATCGGCGAATATGTCGGTATTGTTGCCTAGAAATGCACGCAAACCTCCTCTCGTGCATCCCGCTCTTCCGTGCGAGGCCACGATGTCTCCTTCCCCGCAATGTCTTCTGTTGCTGGCCTAGCTGCGCCCATCCCCGTTGTCGCCTCCGCCTGTGCCCATGACAAGGCGCTACCACCGCACGGTGCCTCGCTCGGCAACTCTCGCACCGGCTTGCCGCGCGTCTGGCCGTCCTCGGCTGCCCGCTTGCGCTATCGCACGCAAGCACTACCCACTCGCACGTCACTCTGCTGCATATGTCCGCGCGTGACCTGCGTGGTTGCCGATTGGAGCCACCAGTAAACATGGTCGTCGTGGAATAGCAAGCGATGCACCGAGTAAACAAGCTCATCGTGGATCTGTCTTCGATGAGAAGAAGAGTGTAATTAGGAAGAGGAAAAATTAAGGGTGAGAGAAGACTATCCGTCCGTAGTCAGTAGGAGGAAAAATTGAGGATGAGAGAAGACTATCCGTCCTCGGCACTGGCCTGGCTGCATCCTCGACCGCGCCCGCCTGCGACCGCGTGCATCCACCTTGAATTCCAGCTTGTGCGACGCGAGGAAGAAGAGGAGTATTTTTTTTTAATTTACACCATGTTTATGTTTTTTTTAACAACAAATCTAACTTTATTTCAGCAGCATGAAGCTGCTAACACCTTTACAGAGTTTATCTGAACATGTTGTAATGCATCAAGAAGAGAGCATTGGTTGGAGTGAGCTGAGTGAGAACAAGTAAATGCAGAATCAGTAGCAGGGACATATGTTAGTTGGAGGGCCTGTCTTGCCAATGTGTGCGTTGTTTGATTCTGGTCCCTATTAACCTTGAAAATTCTTGTACTTCAGTTTTTGGGTATGATTGATGAACAACTGAGTAAGGTGCTTGATCCTCCAATCCGAAGGGTGCAATTGATCCGCAGAATTGAAGAAGTTCACTAGTTCTAGATTATCAGTTCTAGATTATCAGTGAGAAAGTTAGTGTGTCGAAGTTGTAGTCGTTCTGTGAGAGTAGCAGCTAGAGCCATTGAGACCATATTTATGCTTCAATAATTATTTATAAGTGTATGTTGCAGTACGTGGGACCATAATTTAATATTTTAGAAGTTAAATATAGGGTACTCTTAGAGATAACCTGTTTTTTCTCCTCATACTTATTTTGGGAGTTGTCAAACATCATGATTTGAGAAACAAAATATGAGGAACTCTTGGAGATGCTCTTACGAAAGTATTAACTTGTTGCTATTACTATGGTCTTGTTTACATGCCTTCCAAAAATTCACATATCACAATGAATATTAAGACATATGCACGAGATATTAAATATAGATTAATTATAAAACTAATTTGTTAGACGAAATCTACTTCGCAAGATGAATCTTTGAGTCTAATTAGTCCATGATTCGATAACGTGGTGCTTCGTAAACATATGCTAATGATAGATTAATTAGACTTAATAGTTTCGTCTTGTTAAGTACTGTGTGATGGTGTAATTAGTTTTATAATTAATCTATTTTTAATAGACTAAATTAGTGTCGTAACATTCGATGTGATATCCCAACACAACTTATGTAATGATTAGTCCAGAATCACTTAACTGAGAGAAGTTTGTTGCAACGCGAAATGACTAAGAGCAGTTTGTTGCAACGTGAAATGAGGAAAGTTGTATTTCATCATAGCCCATGAATCTAGATGAGTTGGGATGCAAGTCTGAAAGCACTAGAAGATCAAGATACACACTAGGACCTCATTTAGTTCCTAGATGAAAAATTGTTAGGTGTCCCGTAAGATGTTACCGTATTAATTTATAGTCTATTGATAATAAACTAAAAAACAAAATAATTATATATTTCATCTAGAAACCATAAGATAAGTTTATTAAGACTAATTAAATATCATTAATATATATTTACTGTAGCATAATATTATTAAATTATGGATTAATTAGGTTTAAAAATCATCTCGCAAAGTTATTACAATTTATATAATTAATTATTTGTAGTCTATATTTAATACTTCCTTCATCCCAGATTATAAGACATTTGACTTTTTTGTCCTCAAGTTCGACCACTCGTCTTATTAAAAAAATTATACAAATAAAGTCAAATTTAAGTTATTCTTAAAGAATTTTTATTAATAAACAAAACTATGATAAAAGAAGTGATATTTTGCATAAAATTTTAAATAAGACGAGTGGTTAAATTTGGTGTTAAAAAGTCAAATGTCTTATAATTTGAGATGGATTGAGTATTTTATTTATACGTGATGTGACCGTTGAAAAGTTTTGGTGCGCGAACTAATCTTAGGCAAGTGTGGCAAGCCACAAGAAGTGTGGCAAGCAAATTGTTGTCACACTTTGTCATGCCTAAGGGAATTTTGTCACACTTTTTTAGTCTATGACATGTGAAGCCCAAAAATAATGATGCCTAAGCTTAGGGGGTGTTTGGTTCCCACCCCTAGAGTTTAGCCACTAAACTTTAGTCACTTTTAGTCATTAAAGTTTCAAACACCCCCACTAAAAGTTACTTTTAACACTACAACTCTACTCACCTCCACTAAAATTTAGTGGCTAAACTCTAGTAGGTGGGAACCAAACACCCCCTTAGTTGTCAACTTTGTCAAACTTGCCTAAGGTGAATTGTGGAAAAGTGTGCCCACCGAACACCCCTAGACGCCAACCCGCCGCCGTCGCCAGCTGCACCTCGTCGTCAGAGGGTTACCATTCCTGTTCCCTCTGCCGCCGCTCCTCGCTGCGCCTCGTCGGCGGCGGCCTCACCGCCGGCTGGCGACGGGCACGGCAAACCGTGGGCCTCTCTTCCCACTCAAGTGCCCTTTCCTCTCTATCTTTGGTAAGGTGTCGGTGCTGCCCTCTGGTGTCTGGGGTGCTGTGCAGATCCACCCGGCCGGACCTGGATTGATATCTCCGTGTTGGTAAGCAATCCTGACCTCTTCGGGTGAACTGCTCTGCGATCTCGTTTTTTTTGATAGCAAGCAATCAAAAATCCGAATCTTTGGAGGGTGTTGCTGGTCAAGCCTACTCTAATTCATCCATCCATGATTCAACCATTATTAGGTTCCTTTCCGTCGAAGGTCAACAAATTCTGGGGTTCAGCTAAACACCCAATCCGTGCCTAACGGCAAGTCCGGTACTGCAAGGTTTCTCTAGGATTTTTGCGCAACAACAGCCATGTGGAGGCTCAAGCAGTTCATCCCCAAGGAGCAGCCCAGTGGCCTCGAGGGTCGGACCGTCGATGTGGGCAATGTCAAGGTGCACGTCCGGGAGGCCATTGCTGAGGGTGGGTTCTCATCTGTCTATGCTGCCCGAGACCTGGTAAACCCAGCGAAGCAGTACGCCCTCAAGCACGTGATCACCCAGGACGAGGAGTCACTGGGCCTGGTCCGGAAGGAGATCATGGTGATGCGATCGCTCAAGGGACACCCTAATGTGGTCACGCTGGTTGCACACACCATACTGGACATGGGGCGGACGAGGGAGGTGCTGCTGCTCATGGAGTTCTGTGAGAAGTCGCTGGTTTCTGTGTTGGAGGGCAGAGGAGCGGGCTACTTTGATGAGGAGAAGGTGGCGCTGATCTTCCGGGATGTTTGCAATGCTGTCTTTGCGATGCATTGCCAGACGCCGCCTCTTGCTCACAGGTGAGGCCACCACTTTCGATCCTGTGGAATTGTGGATTGATTGGCACCACTCTGCACAATGTTTCCACCAAGCAGTACTCATGTAGTTGATGCTTTTGTGGTTGCCTTTCCATGAAATTGTTGAGCAGCATTAATCTTATCTCATGTGAAAACAAAATAGATGCAAGTTGGTCTTTTGTACCTTGGACATATAACATTACATCTATGTCACAGACTCACAGCAATGTTATACTGGATCAAGTAGTAAAGTGCCAAGCTGCAAGTTGAATGAAGTAACGATACAAAAGCATGTTGTGTCAACTTATTTTTGCTCTATGGCTGGCATCTTGGCTTGCAATCTATAGACGTTAATGCACATTACTTTTCACATTCTCGGGTGTTGTTCTTGGTCGCTTTTCTTAGTCAAAGGCATTCATGACTATCTTTGTTCAGTTGTAGTTGTAGTTTGAACAGATAATATTCTGTGTGTTTTATTGGTTTTTTTGTCTTAAATGGTAATGTTTGAGTGAAGTTGTACCCTCAAGAAACTGCTATTTTCAGTTTCATTTCAGATCTTTATGATGGAGGATATAATTCATTTGCATTTGCAGGGACCTAAAGGCAGAAAATGTTCTTCTTGCTGTTATGGGGGGGCATGGAAACTATGCGATTTTGGTAGTGTGTCAACAAATCATAAGTGCTTTGATAAACCTGAGGAGATGGGCATTGAAGATAACATCAGGAAGCACACCACTCCTGCATATAGAGCTCCTGAGGTTATATTGAAAATTTCTAGTTTTGAGCCCTTTCTCAGTCTGTTCTATGTATTTACAACTATATATGCTTGTTTACTGATTGCAGATGTGGGACATGTACAGGAGGGATGTTATCAGTGAGAAAGTAGATATCTGGGTAAACCACCTCTGCAGCTATCGTTTTGCATTCTGGTTTTATGCAAATGTTGCCTATCATATTATTGAATTGTATTATTTTTTTTGTACCTGATTAATTACTTATAGTGCCATGAGTTGAACGTTTGTGTTTTTGTGGTTTTTTACAGGCTCTTGGGTGTCTCTTGTATAGAATCTGCTACTTCAAATCGGCATTTGATGGAGAATCAAAGCTTCAAATACTTAATGGGAACTATCGCATTCCAGAATTGCCGAAGTACAGTTCTTCTTTTACAACACTCATCAAAGACATGCTTAATTCTTCTCCAACTGCCAGACCGGACATCACACAGGCAAGGGCTTTGCTTGATTGGCCATTCACTTCCATGAATTTAGGTTGGTCATAATTAGTGCATACACCATGAAACCAACACATAAGAGGTCTTCGGTTTCAGTGTTGTTGACAAATCTTCTGTTTTAGGTGTGGTTCCGTGTTAATGAGTTACTTCCATTGGAGCTGCAAAAGGATTTACCTGATGGATCTCCATCTGGATCAGCATTTGAATCTCATACTGCCATTGATGAAGGTTTGCTTATTAGCATTTTGCCTTTTTGGGGGAAATCATGCCCTGCTGTGTACCTGATTACTGTTTTTTTGGTAGATTTATGTAGATAAATATTAGGAACGGTATGAAATGATGTTGCGTGAAATCTCATATATATACTTTTGTGAAAGAAAACCTAAATTATTTGTTGCAGCATCTTGGTTTTGTTAATCACTCATCTTGGTTTTGTTAATTGCTCATATTTTTCTCTGCATCTTAAATTTTCCTTTGCTTGAAATATTTTTTCTTGTTTGTTCAATAACCAAAATTATTGTTGCAGCATCAATGAGGCCACAGCAGATGAGTGCCTCTTCATCATCAAGAGACAATATGAGGAGTACCTCTCTTACTGATTCTTCCAACACGATGGTTCAAGGTCCTCTGAAAGCTTTGGAGAACAGGGGTTCTATTGGTGCATTTTGGTCAACTCAACATGCTCAGGAGCTATCTTTTGCTAATGACAAGGGGCCAGCTTTTGATGAAGAGCTTATTAATCAAGTCAGATCAAAGCAATCACAGGCTAAGAGCCAGAACACACCAGCTCCTAATTCATCTCGGAAGTCTCTGTCTGCATCAGTTGATAGTTCTCCTGGGGATTTTTGAAATTAGGTTTTCTGCAAATGGCTCGGAGTCTGGGCTGGAGAAAACCAAAATAGCAATAACAGAGAATAAAACAAAGATACTGACTACTCCCTTCAACTCCTTCGTGGCAGACTTTGATAATATCAAAATGAACTCACAAAACACTACTGACAATGTAACCATGACTAGCAAATTGAAAGAACGTCAATTGGAAGCAGAAGTAACTTTACTCAAGGAACAATTAAAGATAGCAAACCTGGAGAAGGAAGAAATTTCGTCGAAGTTTGATAAGTTGTCTGCCATTTGCTCCTCTCAGAGACGAGAGATACAAGAGGTTAAGCAAGCCTTAGCTGCAGCTTCTGTTACACCACCAGCTAAACAGTTCAGAGAAAATTCAAAGGTTGAACTCACCCCACCCAGCAAAAGCCTCGATACTCCGGTACGAATACTGCTATGCCCTTAAATTTCCCTCTAGTCAGATGTACCCACTTTCAAGTTTCCAGTTCTTGGTCCAGATAACTGGCCAATGGTGAAATCATTGAGGATAGAATTAGAAGTAGCTAGCTTGGCCAATTCTGAAAGTGTTTGAACTCGGTGATGGTGTGTGAAAGTTGTGGGCGCTAATCCTGAACCACTATTCTTTCCTGCCAATTTTTCCCATCCTTTCCTGCCAATGGTTGGATTAGGCCCACTCCTATTTCGCATATCCCTAAACCCAATACCCTGTGAGGTTTAACTTAACATGGCCTAGCCACTTTTCCTATTTGATATTACTGGTTGACTTATTTCTGTCCCCTGAATGTAATATTTCATGTTGATATATATCAGGAGGCTGATATATTAATTTACTGGTTTTCACAGCCGAGGGAAAAGATTGAAGGAACCCCTCCAGAGCTCCGGCAAGGCCTATTTACTTCAAGCCCGGGAACACCAAGCCCTGATCTGAAAACATGGTCAGTTTTCCCTGAAGAGCCAAAAGCTCAAGCGGCTGTGAAGAGTGTCCACCCCAGGTCAGTCCGAACTCTGCGTGCATCAAACAGCAACAAAGCCAGCTCACTTGGACAGTCAAATATAAGTTTTAGCACCGATCCATTTGCCTTTGGTCAAGATAGCTTTAAGGCTGCTCCTTCTGGAACTGTACTTCCCCAGTAGTCAAACATGGGGAATACTTCTCAGCTCAATAATCTGAATGCAGAAGAAAATAAAGATGGATCCTACCAACCAGCTGGATGGACTGGGTTTTGATTGTGCTATAGTAATTTACGGTGATACTATATATGCCAAAAGAGTCAAGAGTACATATCGTCTTGGTAGTGTGGCATACTGAAGATGCAGAGAGGAATGCCTGAACTGATGTAGGTATGTCTGACATTGCTTTTGTACAATTGTTCTGGTGCTGAGCTAGCATCGTGATGCACCCAGTTGTAACTTTAGTGCAAATGTAAGGTGCAACATGCAAATAATTGCTAGATATTAGAAATAGGAAGATGCTTTCTTTTTTCTTCTGTAGACAAGCTTGTGGTGTCATGTCAATAAACAATGAATTTTGGACACATGCTATATAGATATAGCCATCTATTATTATGTCATGAATAAAGGGTTATCATTTAGTGATAAGTAGCTAATATATTCATTTTAATACTAGTTATTCATGTTGAGTCACACGAACACAAATCTTTGTGAATTCATTGTGATAGATGTAGATTTTTGAATTGATTTGTTTGTATGACTTAACATGTGGCTGTGAGGATCTGTTCTGTTTTGGTGTCAACACATACATCTTGCAAGCATGAGAATCCACTGTTTCTTCCGGTTCTCCTTGCACGGATGGCATAATCTCATCCTTCAAAACAAACAAAATCACGTACACAGGAATAAGTAAAAAATCTAACTGCAATATGAAATATAGAGAAAATATACTCCATTCACATTTATATGAAATCAATCTTTAATGTAAGTTTCTCTTATAGTATTTATCGTTCGTTATACAATCTTATTCATGAGCAAGTGGTTGAAATACAAATCCAGAGTTATATAACTTCTATAGCACGCAATTCACATATTATTCGACTCATAGTTAGTCAAAGCATGAATTTTTAGTTATACTGCACATTTCAAAAACAAATGGGAGGGGTATGATTTTAGGACTTCGTCTATGATAGATAAAATGCATCCTTACTGTCCAGTGTCCACAGATCATGAGCATCAACAACGGTAGATGCATCTAGTCCAACCCTGCTCCAGCCGGCAGTAATGGATGCTTCAGCAGACCCTCTATTCCATAGAACTGCAAATATCCCTCCAGTCAAGGGACCAGCCCATACCTAAGCACAAGGTTATGACTTATGATATATAAACAAGTGTTAAATACCATAGCTTTTTCTTTGTTGTATAGTTTATCTTACTTCTTGGTCTCCATCTTGTTGCGCTTTGTGCCCTTGTACTCCAGGCCCATCTGCTAATGAATCATTTTAGCTTAGTATAGTATCATCTCTAATTTGGATAAAGTAAGGAATGACCGGTGTACTTTCTTGACCTTGGTTAACTGCAATAACATTTCGATTGCTAAGGATTTCCTTGGTTTTGTTGCTCATTGAGCGGATGTCACAACCAATCAAGAGAGGTGCATGCATCATGTTTGGTCAGCAGCATGGTCTTATAAATGAGCAAAACTATGCACAATTTGTTGAATTATACTCTGAGTGATTTTTTTCATCTCTAATGCTAAGACCCAAATTAAGCATCTTATTACCTTCACTAAGGCCCATATGTTGAAATGGGAGCGGTACTCTTCTGCTGCAATCCCCCATTTCCAACTTCCAGCATGTCTGTGTCTAAAAGCAGAGACAACAGTTCATTCAAGACTCAAGAGAAACTGCTGAAAATTGTTTGAGAGACATGTAGGACTAACCATTCCATCCACCAGGCCCTGCATATGATGCCCACTTATCGTTCTTATCGGCGATGTCCGTCATTCTGAAACATTACAGTTACAGGGCAACAAGTTGTGTCAGGCATATTTTGTCCGGATAATTGAATCCTGTCAGGATGTGAGGAACTTTACATTGCCCACGTGTCCTTGATGTCACCAGTTCTCCCTCTGTTTCCTACACCACCTGCCCATGTTGTTGGATCATCAACACCCCTAGTGAACAATATTCCTTCCATCCTAAATTACAAGACATTCCGAGAATCTTGGAGAGTTAAAGTTTTTCAATTTTGACCAAATTTATATAATAAAATAATAATATATATGATATCAACTAAAACAATTAGATTTTTTATTAGTTATATTTTCATAATATACATATTTGATGTTATAAATCTTTGTGTTTTTCTCTAGAATTTTGGTCAAAGATGAAAATTTTTGACTCTCTAAAATTCTTGAAATGTCTTATAATTAGTTCGCGAGGGTGACTCTTATAGCTTCGTTGATTCCTCTGTAGTCCACTCCCCGAGTCTAGGCCAAGTAGAACCTGGTTACATTGAAGGAATTACTCTGAATATGAACTTCTTTCGTAATATTTCTTATGTATTGGTGGATGATTAATTATGCTATTGATGATAACATATGCTAGAGTTGACTTAGACTTAATAGAAGTAATATAACTTAGGAGTCTAATCTGTTGATGTATCGATTAGTTCTCAATTCCGCTTGATCATGAGTCTCTCTCTAATTATGGATCGAATCTCTGCTAGTGTCTGTTATTTATCTCATTTATCCTTTATTATACTATTATCCTTTTGCCTTACCGCTGTATTAGACAAGAGGTGGTTATTAGATTCATATCTAAGTATATATGTTTGTAATTCTTTAGCCATGTCATTCTTATTCTTAACCCTGTTAAGCTCCCGATGGTAGAATTATAAATAACGATTCCTGGAACATTCATGGGTGAAATGCTACAATGTGTGTATTTTATCTATGCGCTTGCGGATAACCTTTATTTCATATCTTATAAAAGTGTCATGTTATAAATACAATCACATCTCTAGTGTTTCTACTAGTGGTGACAACCTAGTGTTAGAGTGATGCTAAGAGATGTCTACCCAAATTTCTGGCATTAGTACCGGGGGTAGATCTTTACCTATCTTTTGGTAGTTGTGCTAAGGAATGTCAACAAGCATTTCTAGCGCCGTTGTCGGGGAGCTTTCAGAAAATTTTATATCGCTACACAAGAATACATCGAATATATATACTTACAGATAGGAATCATCACCTCTGTCTTTATAGGATTACCCTTGTTCGATTTTTGTTTATATCTTATATAGGGTAATACAGGTTCAGTTGTGATCAATCACTGTTCAATCAAAAAGCAACTCAACCTAGAAGAAGATCGATGCAAGTAGTGAAGACGATGGCTAACAAGACTTTGCTAGAGTTCTCTGCTCCCAACATTGGAAACATTCAGACTGGACTCACACTCCAGACGGATAACATAGAGTTTGAGCTCAAGCCAAGCCTTATCAACCTACTTCAAACTACTATATTTAGTGGAAAAGCACAAGAAGATGCTACTGCCCATCTACAAGATTTCTTAGAGATTGGAAGCACCATCATCATTAAGGTTGAAAACGGACGGAAACGAACGGAAAATCGCTCTACCGTTTTCGTTTCCATATTTTTAGACGGAAACGGAAGCGGGAGCCGGACAGCCGGGAGCGAAAACGGTAGCGGGATAAATGGCAATACGGAAACGGATAAATACGATCGGAAATAGACGAAAATGAATGGTAAACCAAAACTTAAAGCGGAACATGTATGCCGCATATGATAGCTCAAATAAGTTTGAAAAAGTGCAATACCAAATATCCACTGACCACACATAAATATTAGTACAATACCACATGCTCACAGGTCAAAAACAACATGTGTTCACACTGTTGAGCACAAACAGGCAAATAGAAATAGCAATACAACATATGTTGATATGTTCATAGATAAAAATTACAGTAGTCCACTAACTCATACAACATAAATATTTAGTGGTTCACCAATAGCAACAGCATGCCAACATTGTTCACTAACAACAGAGAGCACGCATCACACCAGACGTCTTTGGGGGGGGGGGGGGGGCAGCTTCTTCGAGCCTGGAGGAGAGGCCGGTGGCGGTCGATGGTGCCCAGCAGCAGCTCTAGCTCGGTGGCGTCACCGGATGGGGGCGTGGGGCAGGAAGCCAGCGGACAGCCGGCATCAGGCTTCGGCTCAGGCGTGCTGCCGTCGCGGCCGCGGGGCGGCAGGGGCGTGTGTCGCGTCTGCGTGGCCATGGGCACGGCGTGCGTCGCGGCGTCGCGCACACGCGCTCGCGGAGCTGCAGAGATGGAGTCGCGGCCGCGCGGTCTCGGCGTCTCGCACAGTCGCACTCTCGCGGTCGCGGTTCGCAGAGGTGGAGCGTGCGGGTGCGGCGGCGTTCAGGCGGATGGGGGTGGCCAGGTGGGGAGTGGGGAGTCTAGGGTTTGCCTTGCCTATTGGGCTTGGGCCAGACCAACGTGTATGTGTATAGAATGGAGACGTATTCCGGATTACAACAAAAATGGGAATAAAGCGGGATATCCCGGACTAAAATGGGATTTCGTAAATATGGACGGACAAAGCCTCTATCGTTTTCGCTACCGCTTCAGGGACACTCCATCCCGTTTTTGTTCCCATTTTCGTTTATCCTGGAAAAAACAAAACGGACGGGAAAAATGGAATACGGTTGCGGACGGAATAGGATTTATCCCGTTCGTTTTCAACCTTAATCATCATCAAGGACATTGCCCAAGACATCATACGCCTTTGGTTATTCCCATTCTCATTGAAGGGAAGAGCGAGGCAGTGGTTCTATACCAATAAGGAAGACATCAACACATGGGACAAATGTTCAGAGGCTTTTCTATCAAGATTTTTCCTTGTAGGCAGAACCAATACCTTAAGAGGAAAGATTAGAAGTTTTCAGCAACAGAAAGGAGAAACCATTCCAGAAGCATGGGAACACTTTCAATATTACATTTCAGAATGCCCACACCATGGAATGGAAGATTGGTTGCTCATGCACAAATTCTACAATGGACTCACTCAGAAGTCACGTGAGCAACTAGATGCTACTGCTGGAGGATCATTTATGTCACTAACTACTGGGAAAGCTGAAATCCTCATGGACAAGATAGCTGAGAATCAGAGCTGGAAATAAGACAATAATCAACGCTGTCATCAGATGGAGGAAGTCCCAGAAGAAGTGAAGGCACTGACAACAAAGATGGATGTGTTACTAGGGTGGCTAGACCAACGCGAGAAATACAAAAGAGATCGTCAAGCCATTCAAGATGCATTCGATACTCAGACCAGATATGAAGAGAACAACCTGGAAAATGCAAATATCATCAACAACTCTTCTACATCAAGAAAGCAAGGATGGAATTAACAATCCACTTATCAACGTAAGTCCTCAGACAATTTCAATTCTTCCCATTTTAAGTAAACACCTTTGAGAGGTATAATCTTAGAGCAGGCCAGAATTAATGACACTATTATTAAAAAGCTTCTTTTCAAAGATAAAGCCTTAGAGGATATAAATGCAAAAATGGATGAGTTTTCTTCTGCTCTAAAAGAACAAATCAATCTAATAAAAAGATAGAGATACATTTAGCCAAATTGGCTGCTGTTTTGCCTGTTGCCACTAACCCTGAGCAAATACAAGCTATAACTACTAGAGGTGGGAAGGTCACTCGTGATCCCCCATATCCAAAAGGAGCAAAAGGACGGATAGCACCAGTGACGCCAACAGTAATAGAAGAAAAGAAGGACGATGAAGTTGAAGAAGTAGATCTACCACTACCAGAAATGATGCAAGATTATGATGACACCAACCATCTACCATTTCCACGTAGAAAGAAGAGAGCCACAACGGATGAGCAGTTCAGTAAGTTTGTTGAAGTGATTCAAAAGTTATATATCAATATTCCTCTGTTGGATGTTATACAGGTACTCACCTATGCAAGATATCTAAGAAACATCCTCAACAACAAACGACCACTGCCCACCCACTGAGGTAATCAAGTTGACAGAAGAGTGTAGTGCGACCATCCTCAACACTTCTCCACAAAAAGAAGAAGGATCCAGGATGCCCTACTATTGACTATTCAATCAGTGATCAACACTTCAACAATGCGCTATGTGATCTCGGAGCAAGTGTGAGTGTGATGCCCAAGACGGTCTTTGATAAACTCCATCATTCAAGACTTGTCCCAACATCAATGTGCCTACAACTTGCCGATCAATCACTCCGCTATCCGATAGGAATCCCTAAAGACATCCTAATCAAGATTAGAGAGTTCTTCATACCGGTTGACTTTGTGGTATTGGACATGCAATCAGACTTGAAAGTGTCATTCTTTCTAGGGAGACCCTTTCTGAGTACTACAAATGCCCACATTGATGTTGGAATCAGAGAAGTCAGACACAACATCAATGGACAAGAGGAATGTTTTCCATTTAAGCCAAAGCCTGAGTTAGGCTCAACAGCAAAGGTGGTAAGTGAAGAGGGAGATCAACAGTCACCGGAGGCATCATCCTCAGGGGACGCGAAAACCCCTCTAGAATGACAACTTTGGAGAAGTCTAGTTCAGTGGACTTAAAAATCCCGAACCTTCACCGGGAGGTAACTCGGTAGTTATCCATATTTACTTTCCTGCACATTTATTTCACATATGCATATGAAAACCAAATAAAAATATGAAAATATAAAATTTAGGTCCCACATATATGATTTTTACGGTGTGTAAAAACCAGAAAGAATATTTACTCTGGTGGCATAAAAATATGTCTTTGCATCCATAAGTATTTTTCATTACATAAAAGTAATTTAGTTTTCTGAAATTTTCTGCATGGTAATTATTTTTCACCACCAGGACCCACTTTCTTGGGACCCACCTTTTGGAATCACTCTTCCTTTGCATCCTAACCACTCAACCAAGCACCAGAATGATTTACACTTTGCATGGACGAGATTCTTGCTTAAATTTGCAACAACCTTTGAGTGAAGGAAGGAGCACCAGGTGGGCCCCAGAGGCGGGTCAGTCAGCCCCACCACCAGGCCGGCCGCCCTGCCCTGGCTTCAGCTATAAATTGCCACCTCCCGTGGCATTCTACACTCACCCACCAGCCTTCCACTCCTCTCCTTTCAGCAGAATTCGTTTCGAAATCTATTTGCTAGCTTAATCATTCAATCAAGAGTGTAGAAACCAAGAGAGAAGGAAGAGATTAGTAAGGAAGAGAAGGTAGAAGTGTGAGGAGTTCTAAAATTGGAGTAGAGATCAAGTTTTAAAGAAGAGAAGTGCTGCCCAAAAGCAAACATAGAAACTCTCTTGATAAACTAACCTCTAGACGTTTGACTTGTGAACGGCTAACCACTGACTGTTTATTATTTTCTAACCTATTCTATAGTCTATTTTTGTTTTGTTGTTTGTTTCTCTCTGATCAATAGGATGAGTCACAAGAAGTCCTTCCTCGGAAAGCTTGGACTTGGATGTCTCACGAGGAGCAGTTCAAGGGCAAATTCAGAAATGGACGTTGATTCACCAACATCCTCGCAAGCGTCCTCGTTCTGCTCTACCTCCGAAGGTATGAATGTCCTAATGGAAGAAAAGGATCTCAAGTTGCAAGGAAGTGAGGAGAAGGCCAAATTCAGAAGCATCAAGAATAGAACCTTCAGGCCAATGCCTACCTACGACCCGCAACTTCTGCGAGACACATGTATGGATATTGAATTCCTTAGCATCTTTACTATGTTGGTTTGGATGGGTTTTGTGCCTGTAGATGAGATAGGAGTTAAGCTCCTTACCATCGAATTCCTTAGCACTCTGGTTTCTTTTGCTTCTGGCGTAAGTTTCTGTTTGTTTAATAAAAAAGTTTACACTTACTTGGAGGGAACTTAGCAATCACTTGGGCTTTGATTCCGACTGTGTTCTTGATTTTACGGTTGCTTTACCTGTTTTTAATAAAGAGCAGTTCTGGAAGTAATTAATTACAGATTTGGACACATGTTCAAAACCCAAAAATAATGATATTCAGTTGCCCACTCTTCGTTTCATTCATCGTTTTATTTCTTCAACCATCTTCCCTAGACTAGAAACCCAAATAGTGAGGGAAGATGAGTTGAGACTTCTTTTTGCTATTGTAAAGAAACGAAGAGTGTCTCTTGTGATTTACAAGATTAACTAGTGGATGGAAGTTTTTCGGCCAACAAAAGGGGATATTGAATGCACTTCACTCATTTACCGTTTGGATACCAATTTGGGTCTTACCCAAACTTGTCTTGTGCAAAACATTTCCGAAGGCTGTACCATTATGACCTTTGACTTTTTCAGGCAAGCGCAGATCCTAAAGAAAAACAACAATATTATTCATATGATGTACCGAGGTATGAGCACTGAGATTCCGCTTCCTAACCCGGAACTCGGTGTGTATACCATGAGAAGTTTTGTTGTAGGTCTGCAACCAAATACCACCACGCAAAGAAGTGCATCAGCAAGGTTCACAAATGCACCTCCGACTTACTACTATGGAGCCGATCCGATCCCCGACGGACCAGCACACACTGCATATGATGATGGAGTCCGAACAAGACACCCAAGACAATATCAAGAACCATATTCTCCTTGGGCTCCATCACCATCCACTCACTCAGAAGATTCTTGGCAAGCTGACAGTGGGGAGTGGCGGAGGAGATCCCGCTACGACCAATATCAAAGAAGACGCTCGGTAGACCAGCCAGGACCATCCACTCAACGCGAACCACCCCGACACTAAGTCTCGAGTGTAGGGTACCATGATGATCAGATGGCTCGTCAAAACATCAGTACAAGGTTGACAAGAATAGTAGAAGACCAAGCTGACATCAACCGAAGAATGATGGAGCAACAACACTGGAATGCCAGAATGGAGGCAGCGGTCGATAACATTGTAACACCTCTGGTGTTTAATATGTAATTAACCTGACATGTCATCATCATCTTTAGTCATTAATCATTCTTGTCATGCATTTAAGTTTGCTTAATACCTGTGTAATGATTTCTTTTTCGAAAAACCCTAAAAGCCCAAATCTTCCTATAAGGGCAAAATGGTAATTTCACCTCTGTGACTTGCTTGTGTAATTTCTTGTTCAGTTTTGTGTCTTGAAGCTTTGTTGTGTTGTTCAAAACCCAAAATCTAAAACAGATTTCAAATCCCTTTTGAAAAACCCTAATTTCCAAACCCTAGTTTTTACCCCTCTTTTTATAATTCAAAAGTTATTCAAAATTTGGACTTGGTCCAAAAAGCAAAGTTGTAGATCTTGTCAAAAGGAACAACTTTGGTATTTGAAGATTTTCAAGTTCCTATATAAAATCAAAAGTAATTTTGAAATTATTCAAATCTTAAAAGTGTCCCCTTTTCTGTTTTCGAATATAATTCAAAAACTATTTGGAATTTCAAAATGCTCTTATTGACAAAGTTGTAGATCTCCTTTTTCTGCACAACTTCGGTATTTTGAGTTTTTGCTGCTCAGTTCAAGTTTTGGGAGTAATTTGCAAAATACAGAGATCAGCCAAAAGTCAAACCCTAGACCTAGCCCTGTTCATCTTCAACCTAGAGCTAGGGGGGGTCCGGCCATAGCCGAGCCGCCGGCGCTGCGCACGCCGCACGCCTGGCAGATGCACGCGCGCCTCCAACCTGCCGCCGCTGTCCGCGCCATCATGCCGCACCGCACGCGCGAAGCGCTGACCTCTGCCCCGTCCCCCACTGCTCCCAGCACGACGCCACCGCGTGGCCGTCGCCGGCGAACGCACACCCGGCCCCTGCGCGCACGCCGTCCTTCCCGCCAGCCTGCAATCGAGTGCGCACGCCTCGGCCGAACTCATCCACACCATCCCGTGCTCTCTACCGTCCCCGACCGTGCCAATAAAAGGGACCGCCGGAGTCCGAGCTCCTCACTCGACCCCGCCACCGTGGCCAGCCCACTCCGAAGCTCCCGCCGCTCAACCAACTAGCCCAGCAGCTCCGCCTTAAGCCCGTGCAGCTTCCCCACCCCTCAATTTGGTCTCTACCGCCTCCTATCGCCCGGCGTAGCTCGCCGTTCCCATCTCTAGCGAAAGCCCGGCGAGCTCGGGTTCGGGAAATACTTCCTCTCCGGCCATGATCATCCCTCCCCGACCCCTGTTTCATCTTCCTTACTCCCTTGCGACTCTAACCAGGCCCTTGCGGTCTCGTGTTATGCGCAGGATCGCCGGAGCGCCGCTCGCCGCCGAGAGAGCTCCGCCGAAGCACTGCCAACGTCGAGCTTCCTCCTTCGACCCTTGTTCCGCCGAGCCCTGCCTCTGACCGTGGTAAGCACTCGAAGCCCCCGGTCTCTGCTTTCACGGCGTAAAGCTCGAGCCAGGCCTCGAGCGGATGCACGTTCACTGTCTAGCTCGAGCCAGGCCTCGAGCACACGTTTTCCGTCTCGCCCGAGCCAGGCCTCGGCGAACACATGCTCTCCGCTTCGCTCGAGCCAGGCCTCGGACGAAACGCTTGTCTCCGCTTCGCCCGAGCCTCCCGGCCAGGCCTCGGACGAAACGCTTGTCTCCGCTTCGCCCGAGCCTCCCGGCAAGGCCTCGGACGAAACGCTTGTTTCCGTCTCGCCCGAGCCTACCAGCTAGGTCTCGGACGACCGAGTGTTTCCGCCTCGACCGAGCCCTGCTGTCCGCCTCGCCGCGATTCGCCCGAGCCCCTGCGAGGAAGGAGCACGGCGCTCTTTTCTTTTTCCTTTTTGAAAGAGTGTGAATAGTGTTCTGTTTTCTCTTTTTTGTGTGAATTAATCTGTTGTTCCTTAAATCCTGAGAAAATTATGGTATGCTCCATGCATTGTGTAGTATTTTAGAAAAATATGAAACTTGACTTTTTTTGCAAGAATTTAAAAAAATGTAAAATCCCTCTTTTAATTAATAAATGGATGGTTTTGGATTTTTAGAAAATCTTTTATAACTCCAAAAATCATGAGATAAATTTTTGTGAGCTTCCTATGCCATGTTTAGTCTCTGGTGAAATTTTGAAGTCTTTTGGAACAAGTTGATTTTTGAGCATTTATCTTTAATTGTTAAATAGTGCCTTTTGTTAATTAATGTCTGATTTTATTTGAGCACCTTAATGACCTCCAAAAATTATGAAATTTGTTTTGCCATCTATCTACACCATAACGAACTTATGTGATTAATTTGGTAATTTTTGGAGCAACTTAATAAAATGACCTTTTTAAATAATTAAGAAAAATAGAAAAAGGGATTAGGGTTCATGTTGTATGCCCTGTTTTTGCATTGTTCATGCTAGCATACTCATGTGCATGCATCATTGCATTCGTATAGTCACCGAAGAAGGAGTCAAGATCGAGGCAGCCGCCGACGAACCTGTCCCTGAGGCTACCCCGAGCTCCGACAACTGCCCTGCCGCCCTCGAGCCTGCCCTCTTTGCTCTTCAAGGCAAGCCCCGGTGCATTTAACCCTTTCCTTGAATTTATAAAATGATTTCCTTAAATGCTTTTGAGTTAAATTATTGCATTAGGTTTATAGGAGTTGTGTGTTATCCTAATTGATGCACTATCCACCTTGACCACTGATACACCCGATACCTGCTTTTCAAAAGTATTTGAAAAATGCTTAGCAATGCTTATTGAATTAGACTTTGCAATAAAATGCCAATTTCAAAAGTGTGATCACTTAAGGAATGTTTATGGGAATTTGGTCTTACTCCTCGGCTGATGGCTAGGTATCTGATCCGTACCTAGTCAATAGCGAGGAGAGGTTGTCCGAGCGTACGGTGCCGTCATGTTGTAGTCCGGGACTCAACAGTTGACACCGACCGGGACAGGGTTGAAAAACTGACGGGACTATTACGCTTGGGTGAGATATAACCAAGGTATAGTTCTGGCTGGAAAATTAGGGACCATCCGTATGGGGGCCTGCTGGTCAAGACTTGTAACTATTCACATACTTCGGAAAGCTCTGGCTCCGAGGAATCCTTTATTGGACCGACAACCGCGCACTGGGAGTGGAGAGATGGCGGAAGTAGCATGTACCCACGTGGTCGTCGTACCTAGATATGAGTGGTGTACTGTACTTCCGGGGTGGCGTAGGACCGGGTCCAATCTTGGAGGAATCGTGGTAGACGAGTTGGCATATGCAAGCTTGGGTGCTACATATGCAGTGTGGATAGGGATCCTCAGCTGAGTATTATTTATCCGGATTAACGTTGCTCCTCGGTTATGGAGACTTGGTCCACTGACTGTCAACGGAGAGTGGTTCTCAACTAGGAATGTTTTGAAATGTAAAATGAATCATGAACGATGAAGAATTGAGGAATGCTGAATCTTTCAAAAATAAAATAAGGTTTACAAAATGCTTTTTCTGCAAAATACTTGATCTTGCTTAAACCTTACCTTGACTACCCTAAGCCTCTCATTCCTGAGTCTTCTCCCTTTTCTTTAGTCGGGTAAGTCTTGTTGAGTACCCCAGTACTCAGGGTTTGTTACCCATGCTGCAGGTATGACAGAGTCCCCGATGTGTCTTGCACCCTGCTGCGTGACCATCGTCCAGAAAGAGGCCGATGAGGCCGAAGAATAGTTGTACACCCGCGGGCTGGGTGATTATAAGTATCTTTGCTGTTCTCCACTATGTTGCCTATGTCTATTTCTAAAATCAGAACTTGGTTTGTAATAACTGCACCTTAATTTCTATTTGGAACCCTGCTTTGTAAAACTAATGTTATTTAAGTCTTCCGCTCTTTATTCCGATGTTATTTGTAAAAGTATGCAATGCTGTAACCAAATTGTGAGATGATCCTGCGGACATTGGGCACTGATGTAGCCCGGTGGCGAACAGGTCTTAATCACATGGAACATGGGTTCGGCTGTCAGAGGTTGACAGGGACACGTGGGCCATGGGATTAGGGTCGTTCCGTCACAGAGTGGTATCGGAGCATCTCACTTTAACGTTGCAGTGTTCGTTTTTGCGAAAACTTCAAAAGACCTTTTGAGTCCAAACAAACTAAACTTGACTATTTTGAGTCCAAATTGCTTCTCTCATCTTGTCTCTCATATGGCAACACTAGCTAGTGGAACAACATGTTTTAAGCCCTATGTACCTTATTTATTTATTGCGTTGCTTTGTTCCGTAGGAACGATTCATGCATCATGTCATAATCACTTAAGTTAACTTCCTCTCTAAGTTCGTTGGGGTAGTATGCCTTTACCTGTTCTTGCTAGCCTTTCTCATCCATCTTCTCTTATCCAGACATGGCTCGCATCAAGCTGACTGCCCGCAAGTCGACTGGACCGCATGGTGTGCCACGCCACCAGCTGGCACCATGCGCTGGGGAGGAGACTGGAGAATCTTCCAACGGTCGTCGCTTTCCCCGCCGCACCCGCAAGAATCTGAAGGAGGAAATCAAGGATCTGAAGGCTGAGCTGAAGAACTTGGAGCATGACTTCTACCACTCACGCCTGGAGTTTTATGAGGCACGAGCTTCCCTGGAGCAGGCCAATCGGAATACGGTTCGCGCTATCGAGCAGCGCAATGATGCTTGGACCCGTGAGGACGTTACCAGAGCCCAGCTCCACGGACTACAGCAGTACACAACTCAGATTGAACAGTTCAATGATATGCTTCATGAGGAAGTGCATCAGCTGTATGATCAACTCCACCCCTTGGTACCCCCGGTTATGGAAGACCCTGAGGACGGAGTAGTGGAAGAACCCGATGTGGAACAAGAGTCGGACGTGGACGAAGAAATTGAACCTGCTGAGGACGTCCACGCTGAAGACGAGGACGAGGAGGAGGAGCCTGAGCTCATCCTCGAAGAAGACGACGACGAAGAAATGATCATCATCGATGAGGACTAGACCCGTCTTTAGGAGATGGAGATCCCGTGTGTCTGTACCACCTGCTTACCTAAAACCTTAGCCTAGGTTTGGGAGCGTTAGTCTGTCTTTTGTTAAGTCAGTCTGTATCTTCTTTTCGTACCTTTTTCCCCTTATCAGTCCGTTGTTATCTGTCAGTCATCTTTATCAATCTATCAACCTTTGTATCCGAAGAAGCTATCAGTCTGTTGATTTCAGAACCCTATCTATGAATGCTAAGTTCCAAGTTGCTTAACAGATGCCTGTGAACACTCGCACTGGAGCTGGAGGTTCTGATGATGCCAACCTTCCAAACCCTCCACCTGTTCCTGCTACGCTAGCAGATGCCATTGCAGCCTTGGCCGCCGCTGCCAACCTGATGGCTCAAAACCAAGGACAGCAGAACATTCACCGTGGTCGCCACAACATCAACCAAGAGACCACCTATGTGGAATTCACCGAAACTCGTCCACCGGTCTTCACCAAGGCCGATGAACCCCTCGAAGCTGATGATTGACTCCGCACTATGGAGCAAAAGTTCAGTCTTCTCCGCTGCACCGACATCCAGAAGCCCCGGTTCGCTTCCCAGCAGCTTCGTGGTCCAGCAAGCGCTTGGTATGCCAACCTGTTGGCTGCCCAGCCAGAGGGTCATCAGTTGACCTGGGAGGAGTTCCGCACTGCCTTCCGTGCTCATCACACCCCTTCCGGATTGATGAAAATGAAGCTTGATCAGTTCCTGGCTCTCCAACAGAAAGACTCCACAGTCATGCAGTATGTGGGTCAATTCAATCATCTCAGCCAGTATGCTTCAGAGTATGTCAACACAGATAAGAAGAAGAGGGATTGTTTCCTTAGACGACTGCACCCGAAGATCCGCAGGAGCTTGTCCAATAACCTGACTGGGTCTTATCACGATGTTGTTGACCGGGCTGTTGCTTTTGAAGAAAGCAATCGCCAGTACCAGGAAGAGAAGAAGAAGAAGAAAGCAGGGTCAAGCAGCTTCTCTGGCGGTCACAAACGCCAGAGAATCATCTATCACCCCAGCCACCACCACAATCGTCTACCTTACCCCAACCAGCAAGTGGTCGTCCGTACCGCGGCCACCACCCATAATGCCAACCAGCAGAGTGCCACACAGCCGAACGCCCCAGGTGTTTGTATCACCACTCCACAAACAGCCTACAACCATCCCTGCTACAACTGCGGCCAGCTTGGTCACTGGTCTCGTGAGTGCCCAAAGCCCAAGAGGTATGCCCAGAATACTCAGAAGAATCCTGGAGGATCTCAGCAGCAGCAGCACCGTGCACAGCAGCAGCATGCTCAGAAGGGCAAGATTGTCAAGAAGCACGGGCAAGTCTACTACACCGCTGTCAGCGATATACCAGAAGGGGAGCCCGTCATGATCGGTAGGTTTCCTGTTGCCAATCACCCTGCAGTTGTGTTGTTTGATTCTGGTGCATCGCATTCCTTCATCAGTCGTACTTTTGTCATCAAGCATGAAATATCAATTGAGGATTTAAAAGAAAGTTTCTGCATATTTTCGCCTGGAGGGCGTATAAGTACTAAGGAAGTGGTTCGCAGTATACCAGTAAGGTTGGGGGAACATGTATTTCCCACCACCATGATAGTGCTTAATGATCAGGAGATAGATGTCATCCTAGGCATGAATTGGATGTGTCAGTATAAAGCCATGATCGACATCTTGAATAGAGTTGTGAGAGTGGATATTCCTAACAGTACCGCCAAACTCCTTCTCCAACTTCCAATGCCTCAAAAACCAGCAGCCACTCAAATAAATACCACCTATGTTCTGGAAACCAGAGACATCCCCGTGGTCTGCGAATTCCCTGATGTTTTTCCTGAGGATTTGCCTGGTCTGCCTCCTGACCGTGACGTTGAGTTTGCCATAGAGCTAAAGCCCGGGACTGCTCCTATATCCCGCAGAGCTTATCGAATGCCTCCCAGAGAGTTGGCAGAACTAAAAATCCAATTACAAGATTTGTTGGACAAGGGTTTCATTCGCCCAAGCTCGTCTCCTTGGGGTTGTCCTGCAATCTTTGTAAAGAAGAAAGACAAGACTCTCAGAATGTGCATTGACTATCGCCCACTCAATGAGGTCACCATCAAAAATAAATATCCCTTGCCTCGTATTGATCTTCTCTTTGACCAGTTAGCTGGAGCCAAAGTATTCTCCAAGATCGATCTCAGATCTGGCTACCACCAAATAAAGATTCGTCCTGAAGATATTCCTAAAACAGCTTTCACCACCAGATACGGCCTATATGAGTACTTGGTCATGTCCTTCGGTTTGACCAATGCCCCTGCTCATTTCATGTACCTCATGAACTCTGTGTTCATGCCAGAGCTTGATAAATTCGTGGTCGTGTTCATTGACGACATCCTTGTCTACTCAAAAACCCCTGAAGATCATGTCGAACATCTTCGTATTGTTCTATCTCGTCTCAGAGAACATCAGCTGTATGCCAAGTTCAGTAAATGTGAGTTCTGGTTAGATCAGATACAGTTTCTTGGTCATGTCCTTTCCGCTGAAGGTGTGTCAGTTGACCCTGGTAAAGTGGCAGACATTCTGGATTGGAAGCCACCTACCACTGTTCACCAAGTCCGCAGCTTTATGGGAATGGCTGGATATTATCGTCGATTCATTCCGGATTTCTCCAGAATCGCCAAGCCTATCACCGAGTTAGTAAAGAATTCTGTGAAGTTTGTCTGGTCACCAGCCTGTGAGCAAGCCTTTCAAACTCTGAAGAAACTGTTAACTACATCACCAGTGCTAGCCCAGCCGAACATCGAAAAACCCTTTGATCTCTACTGTGATGCATCTGGTACTGGTTTGGGCTGTGTTTTGATGCAAGAAGGTCGAGTGATCGCTTATGCCTCCCGACAGCTTAAGCGACATGAAGAGAATTATCCAACTCATGATCTCGAGTTAGCAGCAGTAGTGCATGCCTTGAAGATCTGGCATCATTATCTGTTGGGCAGTACCTGTAATGTGTACACTGATCACAAAAGCCTGAAGTATATTTTCACTCAAGAGGAACTGAATATGAGGCAGAGAAGATGGCTTGAGTTAATTAAGGACTATGATCTTGAAGTGCATTACCATCCGGGTAAGGCGAATGTGGTTGCCGATGCGCTCAGTCGCAAGTCATATTGCAACTGTCTGATGATGAAACCCTATGATTCTTCTTTGTGTTATGAGCTGGAAAAGTTGAATATTGAAATGATTCCACAAGGAACTCTGAATAATATCAGAATAGAAACCCCTATCAGAGAGCAGATCATCGCTGCACAGAAAGATAACCCTGGAATCAAGCACATCATCGAAAAGGTCCAATCCGGAAAGGCTGATTGTTTCAGGATCGATGATGCAGGAGTAGTATGGTTTAAGAATCGGTTAGTAGTTCCTAAAGTGCCTGAGTTAAGAAAGTTAATCCTTGATGAAGCACACTTGACTAGATTCTCCATCCACCCCGGCAGCAACAAGATGTACCAGGACTTGAAGCAAAGGTTCTGGTGGACAAAGATGAAGATTGAAATCGCCCGGTATGTCGCTCAGTGCGATACCTGCCAGAAAGTCAAAGCCGTGCACATGAAGACCGGAGGAGAATTGCAACCCTTAACTGTACCTGCTTGGAAATGGGACGATATCAGTATGGATTTTATAAATGGGCTACCCAAGACACAAAAAGGTTATGATTCCATCTGGGTGATCGTGGATCGCCTCACTAAGCAAGCTCATTTCCTGCCAGTCAAAACCAGCTACACCGTCCCCACATATGCCACTTTGTACAAGAACCACATAGTGAAACTCCATGGCATACCCAAGACCATTGTCTCTGATCGTGGTACTCAGTTTGTCGCAAAGTTCTGGAAAGCGTTCCATACCTCCCTTGGAACCAAGCTCTTGCATAGTACAGCATATCATCCACAAACAGATGGACAAACTGAGCGAGTCAACCAAGTGTTGGAGGATATGTTGAGAGTATGTGTGCTCACCTTTGCAGATACATGGGATAACTGTTTGCCCTTGGCAGAATTCTCATATAATAATAGTTATCAAGAGAGCATCAAAATGGCACCCTTTGAAGCACTGTACGGCCGCCGTTGTCGTACACCTCTCAGTTGGTCTGAACCTGGAGAAAGGGAATTCTTTGGGGTTGATCTAGTAAAAGATATGGAAGAGAAAGTCAAGCAAATACAAGAGAACATGAAGATTGCACAGTCTCGACAGAAAAGTTATGCTGACAAGAGATGTCGACCTCTGCAGTTCGAGATCGGGGATTATGTGTACCTGAAGGTCTCACCCACCAAAGGAGTCACTCGTTTTGGAGTCAAAGGAAAGTTAGCACCCCGTTACATTGGTCCGTTTGAAATTCTGGATCGTTGTGGCAAGGTAGCTTACAAACTGAGTTTGCCCGATCATCTTTTAGCAGTTCATAATGTGTTTCACGTCTCACAACTCAAGAAGTGCCTCCGAGTACCCGAACACATGGTGGAAGTTGAAGGTGTTGAGTTAGAACCTGATCTGTCGTACTCGGAGTATCCAGTTTGTGTGTTGGATTCCAAGGACCGTGTTACCCGGAGGACTACCACGAGATGGTACAAGATCCAGTGGAACCAACACTCTGAAGAAGAAGCCACCTGGGAATCCGAAGACTTCTTAGCAAAGAACTATCCCGACTTTCTCGATACTCTGTAGATGTAAGGTCTTGCCTTTGTCCTTCTCTAGACGCAGAATCTCGGGGCGAGATTTCTTTTAGGGGGGAAGGCTGTAACACCTCTGGTGTTTAATATGTAATTAACCTGACATGTCATCATCATCTTTAGTCATTAATCATTCTTGTCATGCATTTAAGTTTGCTTAATACCTGTGTAATGATTTCTTTTTCGAAAAACCCTAAAAGCCCAAATCTTCCTATAAGGGCAAAATGGTAATTTCACCTCTGTGACTTGCTTGTGTAATTTCTTGTTCAGTTTTGTGTCTTGAAGCTTTGTTGTGTTGTTCAAAACCCAAAATCTAAAACAGATTTCAAATCCCTTTTGAAAAACCCTAATTTCCAAACCCTAGTTTTTACCCCTCTTTTTATAATTCGAAAATTATTCAAAATTTGGATGTGGCCCAAAAAGCAAAGTTGTAGATATTGTCAAAAGGAACAACTTTGGTATTTGAAGATTTTCAAGTTCCTATATAAAATCAAAAGTAATTTTGAAATTATTCAAATCTTAAAAGTGTCCCCTTTTCTGTTTTCGAATATAATTCAAAAACTGTTTGGAATTTGAAAATGCTCTTATTGACAAAGTTGTAGATCTCCTTTTTCTGCACAACTTTGGTATTTTGAGTTTTTGCTGCTCAGTTCAAGTTTTGGGAGTAATTTGCAAAATACAGAGATCAGCCAAAAGTCAAACCCTAGACCTAGCCCTGTTCATCTTCAACCTAGAGCTAGGGGGGTCTGGCCATAGCCGAGCCGCCGGCGCTGCGCACGCCGCACGCCTGGCAGATGCACGCGCGCCTCCAACCTGCCGCCGCTGTCCGCGCCATCATGCCGCACCGCACGCGCGAAGCGCTGACCTCCGCCCCGTCCCCCACTGCTCCCAGCACGACGCCGCCGCGTGGCCGTCGCCGGCGAACGCACACCCGGCCCCTGCGCGCACGCCGTCCTTCCCGCCAGCCTGCAATCGAGTGCGCACGCCTCGGCCGAACTCATCCACACCATCCCGTGCTCTCTACCGTCCCCGACCGTGCCTATAAAAGGGACCGCCGGAGTCCGAGCTCCTCACTCGACCCCGCCACCGTGGCCAGCCCACTCCAAAGCTCCCGCCGCTCAACCAACTAGCCCAGCAGCTCCGCCTTGAGCCCGTGCAGCTTCCCCACCCCTCAATTTGGTGTCTACCGCCTCCTATCGCCCGGCGTAGCTCGCCGTTCCCATCTCCAGCGAAAGCCCGGCGAGCTCGGGTTCGGGAAATACTTCCTCTCCGGCCATGATCATCCCTCCCCGACCCCTGTTTCATCTTCCTTACTCCCTTGCGACTCTAACCAGGCCCTTGCGGTCTCGTGTTATGCGCAGGATCGCCGGAGCGCCGCTCGCCGCCGAGAGAGCTCCGCCGAAGCACCGCCAACGTCGAGCTTCCTCCTTCGACCCTTGTTCCGCCGAGCCCTGCCTCCGACCGTGGTAAGCACTCGAAGCCCCCGGTCTCTGCTTTCACGGCGTAAAGCTCGAGCCAGGCCTCGAGCGGATGCACGTTCACTGTCTAGCTCGAGCCAGGCCTCGAGCACACGTTTTCCGTCTCGCCCGAGTCAGGCCTCGGCGAACACATGCTCTCCGCTTCGCTCGAGCCAGGCCTCGGACGAAACGCTTGTCTCCGCTTCGCCCGAGCCTCCCGGCCAGGCCTCGGACGAAACGCTTGTCTCCGCTTCGCCCGAGCCTCCCGGCCAGGCCTCGGACGAAACGCTTGTTTCCGTCTCGCCCGAGCCTACCAGCTAGGTCTCGGACGGCCGAGTGTTTCCGCCTCGACCGAGCCCTGCTGTCCGCCTCGCCGCGATTCGCCCGAGCCCCTACGAGGAAGGAGCACGGCGCTCTTTTCTTTTTCCTTTTTGAAAGAGTGTGAATAGTGTTCTGTTTTCTCTTTTTTGTGTGAATTAATCTGTTGTTCCTTAAATCCTGAGAAAATTATGGTATGCTCCATGCACTGTGTAGTATTTTAGAAAAATATGAAACTTGACTTTTTTGCAAGAATTTAAAAAAATGTAAAATCCCTCTTTTAATTAATAAATGGATGGTTTTGGATTTTTAGAAAATCTTTTATAACTCCAAAAATCATGAGATAAATTTTTGTGAGCTTCCTATGCCATGTTTAGTCTCTCGTGAAATTTTGAAGTCTTTTAGAACAAGTTGATTTTTGAGCATTTATCTTTAATTGTTAAATAGTGCCTTTTGTTAATTAATGTCTGATTTTATTTGAGCACCTTAATGACCTCCAAAAATTATGAAATTTGTTTTGCCATCTATCTACACCATAACGAACTTATGTGATTAATTTGGTAATTTTTGGAGCAACTTCATAAAATGACCTTTTTAAATAATTAAGAAAAATAGAAAAAGGGATTAGGGTTCATGTTGTATGGCCTGTTTTTGCATTGTTCATGCTAGCATACTCATGTGCATGCATCATTGCATTCGTATAGTCACCAAAGAAGGAGTCAAGATCGAGGCAGCCGCCGACGAACCTGTCCCTGAGGCTACCCCGAGCTCCGACAACTGCCCTGCCGCCCTCGAGCCTGCCCTCTTTGCTCTTCAAGGCAAGCCCCGGTGCATTTAACCCTTTCCTTGAATTTATAAAATGATTTCCTTAAATGCTTTTGAGTTAAATTATTGCATTAGGTTTATAGGAGTTGTGTGTTATCCTAATTGATGCACTATCCACCTTGAGCACTGATACACCCGATACCTGCTTTTCAAAAGTATTTGAAAAATGCTTAGCAATGCTTATTGAATTAGACTTTGCAATAAAATGCTAATTTCAAAAGTGTGATCACTTAAGGAATGTTTATGGGAATTTGGTCTTACTCCTCGGCTGATGGCTAGGTATCTGATCCGTACCTAGTCAATAGCGAGGAGAGGTTGTCCGAGCGTACGGTGCCGTCATGTTGTAGTCCGGGACTCAACAGTTGACACCGACCGGGACAGGGTTGAAAAACTGACGGGACTATTACGCTTGGGTGAGATATAACCAAGGTATAGTTCTGGCTGGAAAATTAGGGACCATCCGTATGGGGGCCTGCTGGTCAAGACTTGTAACTATTCACATACTTCGGAAAGCTCTGGCTCCGAGGAATCCTTTATTGGACCAACAACCGCGCACTGGGAGTGGAGAGATGGCGGAAGTAGCATGTACCCACGTGGTCGTCGTACCTGGATATGAGTGGTGTACTGTACTTCCGGGTGGCGTAGGACCGGGTCCAATCTTGGAGGAATCGTGGTAGATGAGTTGGCATATGCAAGCTTGGGTGCTACATATGCAGTGTGGATAGGGATCCTCAGCTGAGTATTATTTATCCGGATTAACGTTGCTCCTCGGTTATGGAGACTTGGTCCACTGACTGTCAACGGAGAGTGGTTCTCAACTAGGAATGTTTTGAAATGTAAAATGAATCATGAACGATGAAGAATTGAGGAATGCTGAATCTTTCAAAAATAAAATAAGGTTTACAAAATGCTTTTTCTGCAAAATACTTGATCTTGCTTAAACCTTACCTTGACTACCCTAAGCCTCTCATTCCTGAGTCTTCTCCCTTTTCTTTAGTCGGGTAAGTCTTGTTGAGTACCCCAGTACTCAGGGTTTGTTACCCATGCTGCAGGTATGACAGAGTCCCCGATGTGTCTTGCACCCTGCTGCGTGACCATCGTCCAGGAAGAGGCCGATGAGGCCGAAGAATAGTTGTACACCCGCGGGCTGGGTGATTATAAGTATCTTTGCTGTTCTCCACTATGTTGCCTATGTCTATTTCTAATATCAGAACTTGGTTTGTAATAACTGCACCTTAATTTCTATTTGGAACCCTGCTTTGTAAAACTAATGTTATTTAAGTCTTCCGCTCTTTATTCCGATGTTATTTGTAAAAGTATGCAATGCTGTAACCAAATTGTGAGATGATCCTGCGGACATTGGGCACTGATGTAGCCCGGTGGCGAACAGGTCTTAATCACATGGAACATGGGTTCGGCTGTCAGAGGTTGACAGGGACACGTGGGCCATGGTATTAGGGTCGTTCCGTCACAAACATACAACAAAATCAAGATCGGACTAATCAATACTGGGATGCTTTCTGTTCCATGCCCTAGTACCATCAATATCGACCGCCACCACAGTGATCTCCAGCTTGGGGGAGAAGCCCCCAAGATTTTGCACCACGGGGAAGAGCCCCATTGTCAGGTAAGTTCTTATCTGACAAGTTATCTTTATATATATATTTAGTTTCTTTTGTTAATTAGAATAATAAATAATAAGATTTAGTTTTTCTTTGATTAATGGAACCTTAAAAAAAGAAAAGAAAAGAGAGAGAACCTTGTTATAATTCTTTCCATATGCCTAAGTGTTAAACTTTGAATTCTCCCGGATATAATCCTAACTTGTGGGAAGCAAAATGCTTGATTCTAGTCTAGGTAATTGATGGATATGATATGAATCTGAGCTGCTATATATCTTGTTCTAAAATGACACTAGAGTTTTGGAGAATTTCTTAATTAAACATGATCCTTAAAACATTGAGTTAAGTTAAGCTCTGTTGACCCTATGAGAAGTTAGTGTGCTGTTGAATCAAGTCCACTTACACGTTTCCATCTTCCGCATAAATGCTCAAAGTTTTTATTATCCTTTCAAAAGTTTGTTGGAAGCATGTGGCTATGCAAAAATAAAATAAAAATATCCAAGGAAATAAAAAGCGACAAGTGTCCAAAACCTCAAAAAGATAGATCCCGAGGAAATAAAAAAGGACAAGTGTCCGGAACCTCGTTATCATATAAAAAAATATGGGAATGTGCCCAGCATAGAATTAGTCTAATAGCCACATGACAACATCAAACAGAAGGAAGTGATATTTTCAAAATACCATCCAACTCCATTTTCCACACACATGCACCTCTTAATTCAATAAGTATGATTGCTTTCTCTATGGATCCATTGTTTATCTTGGCAATATATGTTCATCTTTTGAAAATCTCTAAAAACTCCGGAATGAAGGTAAAGTGGAAGAAATTGAGACATAGTGCTTGATTTGCTTATCCTGTCTTTCATTTGCTCAAGACCAAGGTAAGGCTATAAGCCCCATGGTGGAAAGTAATAAAGACTGTGAAAATGAGACAAATTTACTTCAAACCGGATGAGATTTTTTTTGTTTAACACAAGGGAGGCTTAAAAATATTTTCTGATCTATCATGGTTATTTGCTAAGGGACTAACAAAGCTAAGCATGGGGGAGCTTGTTGATGGTCCTTACAGTCAACATTATACCATCAACTAGTGCATAAAAAGATGATAAACAAGTAACAATGCATAGTTGTAGGGTTTGATTCTAACAAGTTCCACGAGTTGTGTAGTTCTCACTTGTTTTGCAGAAGTATCAATATTTCACTACATAAAGGTATCTCAAGTGATGAATTGGACCATACCATTGTGAAGAGCTCATCAAGACGATCGAAATGGACATATGGTTTGCTACATTTGGAGTCTCGAGAGAGAGAGTCCTTGTTGAATACAACTTGGAAGCTTCTAGAACAACTTGGAGTAATCACCAAGCAACATAATTTAGGGACTAAACTGACAGAATCAACAACTTTGGTGAATTACTATTTTCTAGGGAGTTTTACAGCAGATGGAAACAAGTAGAGTCCTACTCCAATACGACGAATTGCGCAAACAAATGGAAAGTCGCATTAGGGCAACAAGGGAGGTTCCAAAGGACAACCGAATGAAGGCGGCACCTGGAGGATGACAGGTGGGGCCAGCCGGCCCCAACACCCAAGCCGGTCGGCCTTGGCCAGGTCCCCCTCGACCCATCTTCGTGGAGCGTGACCTAACTGACATCCTCGACGCATCTAAGCCCTGGTTCAAGGTCGGTTTGATCTAAGGGTCACGGTTCATCCCACCGGGCTATATAAGCATCCCCTGACCCACCTCCCTGGAGCATCCATCAATTGATCCATCTTCAGGCATTAGATGTTCATAGATGCAGAGTTAGGGTTCCAGAGATTAGAGATTAGATTAGAGCTCTACTTCAAGATTTGAATTAGAATTAGGTAGAAACAAGTAGAGTTGAGCGTGGCTCAGTATACCGTATCATCATCAGGAGTTCTGGTAATTCTTGTATTCAACTTTGTGCTACTTCAATTATATCATTATGTTTCTCTTTATTTCGTTCTTAGTTTATTCTAGTTGTATGCTTGATATAGTTATGATTGATAATAAGTCCATGCATATGTTTGAAAAGCGCTTAGTTTGATTCTGGATTGAACTAAATGGTTGATATAATGTAGGCGTGGTGCTTAGATTATGTTTACCTATGAATGCACCCTATTCTCTGGGCCGGCCTGCAAGTGGTAGTTCACGAGGGTGACTCTTATAGCCTCGTTGATTCCTATGCAGTCCACTCCCCGAGTCTAGGCCAAGTAGAAATTGGTTACACTGAAGGAATTACTCTAGATATGAACTTCTTTCATAATGTTTCTTATGTATGGGTGGATGATTAATTATGCTATAGATGATAACATATGCTAGAGTTGACTTAGACTTAATGGAAGTAATATAACTTAGGAGTCTAATCTCTTGATGTATCGATTAGTTGTTAATTTTGCTTGATCATATGAGTCTCTCTCTCTCTCTCTCTAATCATGGAATCCCAGCTAGTCTCTATTATTTATCTCATTTATCCTTTATTATACTATTATCCTTTTGCCTTACCCCTCTATAAGACAAGAGGTGGTTATTAGATTCATGTCTAAGTATATATGTTTGCAATTCTTTAGCCATATCACTCTCCTTCTTAACCCTGCTAAGCTCCCGATGGTAGAATTATAAATAACAATACCTGGAACATTCCTGGGTGAAATGCTACAATGGGTGTATTTTATCTATGTGCTTGCGGATAACCTTTATTTCATATCTTATAAAAGTGTCATGTTATAAATACAATCACATCTCTAGTGTTACTGCTAGTGGTGATAGGCTAGCGTTAAAGTGATGCTAAGAGATGTCTACCCACATTTCTAGCATTAGTACCGGGGGTAGATCTTTACCTATCTTTTGGTAGTTGTGCTAAGGAATGTCAACAAGCATTTTTGACGCTATTGCCGGGGAGCTTTCAGGAAATTTTATATGGCTACAGAAGAATACATCGAATATATATACTTACAGATAGGAATCATCACCTCTGTCTTTATAGGATTACCCTTGTTCAATTTTTGTTTATATCTTATATAGGGTAATACAGGTTTAGTTGTGATCAATCACTGTTCAGTCAAAAAGCAACTCAACCTAGAAGAAGATCGATGCAAGTAGTGAAGACGATGGCTAACAAGACTTTGCTAGAGTTCTCTGCTCCCATCATTGGAAACATTCGGACTGGACCCACGCTCCAGATCTATAACTTAAAGTTTGAGCACAAGCCAAGCCTTATCAAACTAGTCCAGACTACTACATTCAGTGGAAAAGCACAAGACGATGCCACTGCCCATCTACTACAGGATTTCTTGGAGATTAGAAGCACCATCATCATCAAGGACATTGCCCAAGACATCATACTCCTTCGGTTATTCTCATTCTCGTTGAAGGGAAGAGCGAAGCAGTGGTTCTATACAAATAAGGAAGACATCAACACATGGGACAAATGTTCAGAGGCTTTTCTATCAAGATTTTTCCCTATAGGCAAAACCAATGTCTTAAGGGGAAAGATCAGAAGTTTTCAGCAGCAGAAAGGTGAAACCATTCTAGAAACATGGGAATGTTTTCAAGATTGCATTTTAGAAGGCCCACACCATGTAATGGAAGATTGGTTGCTCATGCACAAATTCTACAATGGACTCACTCAGAAGTCACGTGAGCAACTAGATGCTACTGCTGGAAGATCATTTATGTCACTAACTACTAGGAAAGCTGAAATCCTCATGGATAAGATAGCTAAGGATCAGAGTTGGAAATAAGACAAGAATCAACGCTGTCATGAGATGGAGGAAGTCCTATACGAAGTGAAGGCATTGACAAAAAAATATGGATGTGTTACTAGGGTGGCTAGACTAACGCGAGAAATACAAAAGAGATCATCAAGCCATTCAAGATGCATTCGATGCTCAGACCAAATATGAAGAGAACAACCTGGAAAATGCAAATATCATCAATAACTCTTCTACATCAAGAAAGTTGAAGGACCGAAAAGGTGACCAGAGGGGGGGGGGGGTCAATGGGAGCATTAAAATTCTTCACGAGAATCTGCAGCCGTTGTCCCAATTTCAACCTCAAAAGCAAGTCCTTGACTTCGTAGTGTCCACGACCTTAGATGTAGGGTGGATGCTTCTGAGAAGCACAACAAGACACTATACTAGTCAAGAATCCCAACGGAAAAACTGGTACGCAAATCAGAAACACACCGAAGAAAATGCGAACGAAACAGCACAGATCAGCACTGACCGGACTCACCGTGCGTCCGATCAGCAGGGATCGGACGCGTCCGGTTAGGCAAATACCGTTCTGGAACCTTACTGTTCTTGACCAGACTCTGCACGGGGAGTGTCCGGTCCAAACAGTGGTGCGTCCAGTCAGCTGTGTCCGGTCACTACTTCACAGTGAACAGTGCAAGCAGCGAGTCCGGTAAGAGCATTCTAGGTGCGTCCGGTCACAACGATTCACTGTTGTTCAATGACCGGATCCTAGTTGGTGCGTTCAGTCGCTATTGAGTAGTGTCCGGTCACCCTGATCAGCTCTCTGTTCTTCCACCGAATCGACCTGATCTCCCTCCAATTGAAAGCACTAGGGCTCAAACTTGGTGAGGGGAGTCACAAGGATGTTAGTGAGCTACTCCTAGGAGATCATGGCTCGAACCTAACTCCAAATCAGTGAATCGAAGATTTTGGGGCAAAGGAGTAAGAACTCAAGACAAGAGAGAATTCACCCGATCTAATAGCTCGTGAGGAATTGATAGAAACCCTTTGGTCAAAAGATGCTCCTCATGATGATCTAGAAGGTGGTTCAAATGATTTTTCCAATCAACCCTTGAATCAAGAAAACTCGTGATGAATCATAACCGGCCAAAAGAGAGAAACACGATGAACACAACAAAAACGCAAATTCAGCTCAAGGAATCAACCGAAACTGCAAACACAAGGTTGATATGTGCCCTTGTGGTTCCTTTCCTGAGTGATGAGCGATCGGTCAACAAACAACGTGTGTCTCTTGGCTGTGTTGATGTGCCAGTGTGGAGCTCGGAGACAGTGGTCGATGGCGAGGTGAAGGTCAAGTGGAGACGTCTCGTGCCGACGGACCGAGAGCGGTGAAGGGTGAATGTGAGGCTTGGACCGATGGACCAGGAGGCCGGAGGACCAGCTGTGGTAGCTGACACATGGCATCAGTGAGCAAGAGCACATGGGGATGTGCGGTGCATCGGCTGAGTCAGAAGGAAGACGATGGCGTCGTTGTTGACACCTCGGGTGGCACGCAGAAGAAACCGCAAGCGCACGACTGTTAGTTGTAGTGTTTCACCTTAGAGTATTCCGGGGTATCGAATCCACGAGGAACGCGAAGTGATTTTGAGAAAACTAGGGGGATAAGGATATCTAGGATAGATGAAGGGGAACAAGCACTATCTACTAGGGTAGATCCTAGTTCTATTAGACTTCTAGTGATTTAAGTTCTTTACTAGTGTACTGTGGGCGTACTAGCCTTTACCACTGACTTAGGTTGAACGCTAGCACAATGAGCCCTACTGTTAAACTAGACCAACTACGTGGTGGAATTCAAGGCGCACAAGGCTGTCACCACCTGCTTGCTACCACAGCTATCCGGGGGCCTAGCGTATTCACTGGCAATATATAGCCTAAGTACCACACTTAATCTATATATTACTACTACTAGCCCTGTACTAGAACTAGAGCACTTGAAACTAATATCAAGCAATGAAACGACCACACAAGTACTGAAAATAAATACTTGAAGATAAAATAAATACTAAGTTACCAAAGTTGAAGCGCAGAGCAGAGAGAAGCAGAGGTCTCCGACAACTCCAGAACTCTCCAGACTTCTACTTTTCTCCTCTCCAGCTCCTCTTCTAGTGAGGCACTCACACTCTCTCTAATCTCTCTAGCATAACAATTGTGCTAATCTAACCAAATGGTGAAGACTAATGTGAGGCTCTCCGAATGAGAACTCTAGGGGCCTATTTATAGTGCTAGGAAGCTAGGGGGGTACTTATAGAGTGAAGGGGAGGTTGGTTAGGGTTTAGGGGGTGGCGCCCGCCACTAAACCCTGGCGCCTGCCACCCCTCTGCCGTCCATTGCAACCGCCATTCATCCAACGGTCTTCACTTGCTCCCCTAAGTCGGTTTGAGGGTCGGTTAGGGTTTTAGACAGGGATTTCTATGTGTCCAAAGCCCACTATCCAGGTGATACTCCTCTTAGCCCTTGGATCAAACTGTCTTAGTGTGCAATGGCTAGGATTTGAGCTTGAGGTGACTCTCACGGATCAATGACGTGGCTTGGGCCACTTTGGGCAAGATGGACCTGGCGGCCGCCAGTAATAGGTGGCGGCCGCCACCCTACTCAGGCCCAAATGGGCCAGAGTGGCTTGGCCTTGCTCCTAGTACACTTGTTTGGCCCAAATTCCATGATTTCCTGCATTAAGATAAGAAACTATGCACATGTGGAAATAGGTTAGTTATAAACCAAATCTTCTACTTTTTATGTTATTTTACCTTGGTTTTGGGTGAAATGTTGATAGTGAAATGATGCTTTACACTCCATCAACAAGCTCCCCCACACTAACCTCTTGCTCGTCCCGAGCAAGCATGGACTCCAAGAATTGCAACAATTTATTGAACTAAGTATTCACACAAGATGTTCAACTACCTATGCTCATGTTAGTAACCTTTCCAAGTGGCTAATAAATCATACCTATGGCGGTTGAAAGATAGAATAGCTTGCAAATAAGAGAAACACACTTTCCTCTTTTACATACTGTTGTCACTCCTTAATGGAATCACTCTAAGATAGACTTCATAAACAATAACCTAGTGAAGGCACTAAGAAGTGTACGGGACACTACTAGCATCACTTAACGTCAAGTTGTCATGCCCAACATGAAACTAGCAATGTGATTATATCATAGCACTGACTCTAAAGATAAATATTTACCCGCAAGCGCACAGATAAATACACCCGTTGTAGCAGCATTTTACCCAGAGATGTTCTAAGTATCGTTATTTATATTTAGCACTAGGAATGAAGTGAGATAAATGAGGACAAGAGCTACTCTACACATGTGATAGGAGAATTGAGAGCAAAGTAAGAACACACTCCTTTATCCTAACAGGGATCAATCACAATAATGAGGTACACTATAAATGATAAAAGATCAATCTATGATAGTCCTTAGAGCATTTCAACTTATACAAGGCATGCAGATTAGATTAGACATTATAAAGAAGTATTCCTAAGTTATTCTAATTATAAGTCATAATATACATTGATTAGTGCAATTATATTAGACAATCATTGGCTAGGTTATCCCATATTCATATTCAAGAGGCAACTCCATAGTAAAGGTGCCAAACAGAGTAACCCCTAAACCATGAGTTAACTGAGCCATACTGAACACTACATTCGGGAGGTGGAATACAAAGGACTCAACAGGCCTGTCACACCCGCGATCTACCACTCTATCCGGAACATAGGACGCATTCGCAGATAAATAGTGTATAGGCACCACACCTACACAGCATTTATAACCCACCCGGTGATCTTTAAGATGAGCGCTATACAAACATGAGCATAAACATGATGATAATCTATCTATGCCAAATATATAATCAAAGCATACTACAAGTAGTATAATTAAGAATATAGTAATTAATGTCTTAGTCATATCAATTATATCTAAACTATTATGAACTAGAACTAGCACATAATGATGAACAGTATGATGAACTAGAACACATAGATGAACTAGAGTATGAACTAGAAGATGAACTAGACGATGAACTAGAACTAGAAGATGAACTAGAACATGAACAATGAAGAACTAGAAGAACAATTATGAACTAGAAACATAATTAGATCCATAATGTTGATACAAGAGAGAAGATCTTGGGTTTACCGAGCCTTCTCGCGACTAGATCCGGAATCCAAGCGAAGCTTGCCTCTTCTAATTCTAATTCTATCTAGCTATGCCTAAGTTGATGTGGCTCTAAGGAAATTAGGGTTTCTGATTGATCCTCCTCCTCTTCTAATGACTTGAGATCTGATGATGTCTGATGATCAAACCCTTATTGATGATCTGGAGAGGGGGGTCAGGGGCTGTTTATATAGCCCTGGGCGATGAATCGTGGCCCTTGGATCAAATCGACTTAAGGTACGGCCGAGATGCATCATAGAGGTCGGTGGAGGAAGCTTGCAGAAGACGGAAGCCAGCGGGCTCGGGGGGAGACCGACCGGTCTCATGGTGGGATCGGTCGGTCCCACCCGCCATCCTCTCGCGGTGGTCGACCTCCTGGTGTCTTCTTGCGTCCTCTGGAGTCTTCTAGAAACTTCCTGACGTGGCGGTGGAGTTATCTCCCGTTGGTTTTCCTTCTATGGGAAGCTATCGGTGCTGATTTCTTGGTTTTGTCCCTGCAGAATCATAGTTCACCAAAACTCGTGGAATATTGTTAGTTGAAACCCTAAACCTTTGTTGGTGATCAAATTCTTGCCCCTTTCATATTTATTTATCCCTTAATTTTGATAGATAACCAGTGTCAACAACTCCCCCAAGCTTACCTTTTGCTAGTCCCTTAGCAAACATTCATGATGAATCAGGAATTGCTACTAATCTTTCACATCTCAATGGTACATATGTTCAAACAAAAAAAAATCTTCCCTTGGATTAGAGTTAACTATTCTGACTTTCTCATATTACCTTTAACTATAGAGCTTTTGCTTTCACCTGAATCTTTAAACAATTGAAAGATAGAACAATCAAGTTAAGCACTGTATTTCTAACTCTTTGATCAACCTTCATTCTGGAGTTTTTAATACATTTTTTTTAAAATGAAAATTAGAGATTCTACTGTATGACACTCTCAAATTGCTCTTTTATATTTTATGATTCCTTACTGATGCATTTTCCTTCTTTTCTATGAATATATATCTGGAGCTTTTAAGAAGTGAAAAGCATATCTTACCAAGTCAAAGTTCAAAGCTAGGGAGAAAGATGTCATACTCATAGATCAAGAACTTAGAACTTTTGAAATTTGTCATCTCTTGCTGGTATATTGTAATTAGAGGGACCATGGGCTATCTTTCTTTTTCTCTTTCATATTTTTATCACAATGCTTTTCCTTCTCTTTTTTTTTCTTTTGAGGTAGTCGGACACTTGTCCCTTTTTATTTCCTCCTTTTATACTTTTGTATAGTCCCATGCCTCTAACACAATACTACTTCGGAAGAGTGAATATTTTAATAAAACGTTCTTGATTTCTAGAGCATGATAAATTTCTCAACCATAACTAAAAACTTAGAACAAAATAAGTAGCCTTATCTTAAGATCATATTAATGGCTCTGGGTAGGAATTCATGTGATGTCATACAGGATCTCATCATGTGTTTTTAATCTTTTCAAAATGTAAATCTCCAGAATTCTAGTATCTCTAGGAATTAGATAAACAGCAGCTTAAACCTTTTTATATCATATCTCACAATTATCTAGACTTTAGATCAAGCATTTGCCATCCACAGGTTTCAGGTTCAGAGTTTATTCAGAACAACTTTGTCTAAAACTCAAGAAAATTTAAGTTTGAACAATAGGTACTTAAGAGGGATTACGACAGAGCAACTATTCATCATTTTCATCATGAGCAAAATTAAGTTCATATCAACTTAGGCATTTATTCATTATATACTATATTTATTTGGTTTTATAATAGTTATTCATCTTTTTATGGGTTTTTATATATATTGACCTGGATCTAGCTAAAACAAACTAATAGTAAATGAAAATAGTCGTGGTGCGATACTTATCGTGATAACTGAGGGTGCTCTCCCCCAAGCTGGATCTTGACGTGATCTTTTCCCAGAAGATGAGTAGACCATCAGCAGTGGCTTAAGTCCCTCTCTTCTTTATTTCCTACTGAACTTAAAAATAGACAACACAACTAGTGGAACTTGATTAAGTGTTAGTGATAAATATTCTTTCCCTTTATCTAGTTGTCTAAAGCTCTTAAGATCATTTATGTTCTTCCTTTCCACTAAGCAGAAATTCAACAGTTCTCTATAGTGTCTCTTTTTAGATTTAATGGTGAGCCTTCATGTGCTCACATATTTTTGGTGTTTTGAATTTATTTATAGAATGAAAAACTTAAGAGGCTAAAGATACTTACGTGGATACATGGGGGTGCCTTCCCCTAAGCTGAATGTTGACGTAGTCACTTTGCTATGTAGTAGACTGGCAGTGGAGATGTCCTTCCTCTATTAGAGGTTTGATTGATGTTGATGTTTGTTGAGACAGTGCTCTAACAGTGGATGGAGCATTCACTTGTTCGTCAGCTTTTCTTGGCCTTTCAAATCCTGTAAAACTCAAATAGACAACAAAACTTGTGGAACAGATTAAGCATTAGCGGTTGGCCACTCAAGCCTTAGTTGTCTAGAATTTCAGTAAGATCTCTTTCTTTATATTTTATTATATATTTTTTTACGATGCAAGAGAAAAATGCAACAGGATGAATGTATGCAAATTTATTTTTAGTATTATATTATTATTATTATTATTATATTTTTTATGCCACCACGGTGAACATTCCTGTGGGTTTTACACACCATAGAATTATTCACATGGGGCTTCATGGTTTATGATGTAGTGTAACAAATGCAATATTTTTGTTTCCTTTTCTAATGCCATGCAGAAATTAATATGTAGATGTATTATTTTTTTTATGCCTCCACAGAGAATACATTTATGGGTTTTAACACACCACTAAACTGTTCTCATGGGGCTTAAAGTTTTTCATATTTTTATTTTCTTTTCTAATGCAGATATAATTTGCTAAAAAGTAAATATGCAACTAGAAGTAAAATGATATGATTATGTAGTACTTAATTTATTGCTAAAGAAATATGGATAACTACCGAGTTACCTTCCGGCGAGGATTCGATGTTTATAGTCTATCGAACCAGACTTCTTGCACTCTCTTTATTCTTCCTTGGGCGCGTCAGCAGATCCTCGTGGTCAAGACCTTAGTTGTACTTCAGTAGAACTCTCTTTCTTCTTCAAGTGGCTGGTGGACTTGTCTCCTTTGGTTCACTGCTCTTCATATTCTTTAATGGGTGTTGGCATGATCATTTACTTTGAATCCTTGACAGCGTAGATGTTCATCACTTCTCTTGAACTATAACCATTGATGATTGGCTCTTGAGTGGACGAAGGCTTCGTCGACATCATAGTGGAATTCCTATCTTCCGTTGAAACTCAAATAGACAACAAAGCTTGTGGAATAGATTAAGGGTTAGTGAAAAAACTACACCTTAATTATTTTAGAGTCTTGATTTATTTCTTTCAAGCACAAAGCAACAGAGTTTTGGATTTCCATTTATGTATGTGAGTCAATGATGGTGCAATAATTGTTTTATCACATATGTATCAAGAAGAAAATAGGAGGTAAATGTCAAACCAACATTTTAAAGTGAAGCATTAATACTGTAAGCTAGCCACATCCTCTAGAATTCATGAAACTTTGGGAGACCACTCTTTGTACAGTGTGTCCTACTTGCAAAACTAAGGCAGAGATCAAGTGCATAAGTTCTGCTAGTGAGAAAACACCAATAGAACCAAAACTTCATTTACTCTACTCTAACCTTAGGCACATTTAATATGATAAGATTGGTATTTTGTGCATTGTTTCATTCTTAAAACATGGGTGATGAAATCAGAAGAGTGAGCATGAATTTGACAACGAGGGTTGAGTTGTTCAAGACTAAGTGATTAAAAGAGTGATACTCAAAGAACAAAGCATGTTGAGTTTTTTTAGATTAAACATTTAAAGTTGTAACTCAAACATTTTGATTTTTTTTATTTAAGTGCAGGGCAAGACCAAGGGAAAGCTTTTGTAGAGAATGATCACTTACCTTAAAATATTACCTTCATCATTGAAACGCAGTGGCGCCATGTGATGAGGGATAGATGATCTATCATGACCCCTTCCTTTTGTTTGAAGCTTGTCCTTGCATCTTGAGCTTGTTCCTGGACATCTTGTCTCCTGTGTTGCACTTTATCTTCCTCAACCTCTAAGCTATTCTTTTCCTCTCTCCTTATGTTTTATGTTTGGACTTATTGCTCCACTTATTATTTTATTCCTGAAAGCATTAGTGGACAATACATACCCGAAGGGATATACAAGTAATAACAAGGGTAGTGTTGTCATAAAGCTAAAGTCACTTTCTATGCTATAGAGAAGTTAATCTTGGCATTTTAATTAGCATAGAACTTGTATCCCATATTTTATTTTTCCTTCATCGTTCACCACTACTTCTTATCTAAAGGATTAATTTTATTTTGTATCTTAAGTTTGATTTTCAAGCATGGAATTTGTGAAATCAATCAAACTTAAAGAGACAAAGTAACAGTAAGTAGAGAGATTGCAAACCAGTGTGTTGGGATGTTGACAGCTTCTTGATTGGGAGGATGAGCATGGTTGTAGAATTTTTTTGGAAGAGCTAGCCTTCCTCCCCACACTTAGACAAAGGCAAGTGTGAATGTTGAAGCATCCCTCGCGTTGTATTTGCAATTCTCATGTTCTCGGACATTGTTCACCCTGCAGTGGTTAGTGACAAGAATACCCGAAGGGAACTAGTCCTAAGAACACTATTATCATTATCATTATTATTTTTTTTGTAAATTAAGACAAGATTAAATTTAAAAAGTCATAAGATAACTACCGATTGACCTCTCGGTGAGGGCTCGCAGTTTTAGGTTTGTTGAGCAAGACCTTTCTTTAATGGACACATACCCGAGGGAATATTTAAAGTTGAAATACAGGTTGTCCACTGTTAAATTTATAATCCTTATCTATGCTAATGGGTAGATGGATTTGGAATTGTTTTAGCATAGACATGATTCATTATAGTTCATAGACAACTTGGTGGCTGTATTGTTTCATGGCTCAAGGCAAAGGTAGCTTATAGCAAAAGACAAAGTGAATATTCTTTGATACTTACAGTTCAGTGATGAATGAGCCATGTCTTTTGTGTGAAGTTGTTGGAGCACGTCCTATGCCTTGCTTCATCCCAGTGTGAGTTCATCTCTTGACTCCCCATTTTGATATTGAGAGATTTCTACAGGGGTTAGTCTAACAAAATAACCGATATCTACTAGAGCAAACTCTTGGTTCAAAAATCAAACTAGACGCCATGTCTAATTTAATCTAGGAAAGTATTTTAACCTAAGCACCACGCTTAATTTTAAAAGCCTTTGAAAGTAAGATCAACAATCCTAGACTAAGCACCATGCTTAATTTAAAAGTTGTATGAACATACTCCAAACCTTAAGCATACTATAATAAATAACAGTGGCATGAAAGCACTACAGAGATTCACTTTAATGGAGATGAAAGAGTGTGATCAAGGTGAGTAGTATATTTTTTTTCTTTTTAGATGCACATAACATGAGTGGATGCAAGTGATAAAAATTAAACATGTATGAGAGAACATAAACTAAATGGAGTGAATGTATGATGATATGCAAAGGATTTAATAAGATAACTACTCATCAATTTAAAGTCCACGAGCAAGACTGACTCACCTCGATTAAACTTACCATGACTCACAATGGAATTGTGAGTGGTACAACGTCTGGTGTCGTCACTCGTCACGTGCTTGAAAACTTGTAACGTTGACCTTCTTCGATCCTTGTTGGAGTTTGTCAGAAAGTCAAAGTGACAACAATTGTCTATACCTTATCTGGTTGATTCCTAACAAAGTGGTTGAAAGGATCTTGAGGCTTGAGCAAAGCTCTGGACCCGCAACGTAGTTTGTCGGAAGTTCAAAACCAGTCATACACCTCAACCTGCATATGATCAAAACTATACAAAAGCCAGGGTGGGCCTATTTGGATAAAGGGTGAATAATATATCTCAATTATCACATGTGTAAGAGTTCTCCTAGATGTTGAAAATGTATTCTAGCTACCATCCTTAATTACTCATTCATTCCCCGGCAATGGCGCAAAAAATGCTTGTTGACACTCCTTAATGGAATCACTCTAAGATAGACTTCATAAACAATAACCTAGTGAAGGCACTAAGAAGTGTACGGGACACTACTAGCATCACTTAACGTCAAGTTGTCATCCCCAACATGAAACTAGCAATGTGATTATATCATAGCACGGACTCTAAAGATAAATATTTACCCGCAAGCGCACAGATAAATACACCCGTTGTAGCAGCATTTTGCCCAGAGATGTTCCAAGTATCGTTATTTATATTTAGCACTAGGAATGAAGTGAGATAAATGAGGACAAGAGCTACTCTACACATGTGATAGGAGAATTGAGAGCAAAGTAAGAACACACTCCTTTATCCTAACAGGGATCAATCACAATAATGAGGTACACTATAAATGATAAAAGATCAATCTATGATAGTCCTTAGAGCATTTCAACTTAGACAAGGCATGCAGATTAGATTAGACATTATAAAGAAGTATTCCTAAGTTATTCTAGTTATAAGTCATAATATACATTGATTAGTGCAATTATATTTGACAATCATTGGCTAGGTTATCCCATATTCATATTCAAGAGGCAACTCCATAGTAAAGGTGCCAAACAGAGTAACCCCTAAACCATGAGTTAACTGAGCCATACTGAACACTACATTCGGGAGGTGGAATACAAAGGACTCAACAGGCCTGCCACACCCGCGATCTACCACTCTATCCGGAACATAGGACGCATTCGCAGATAAATAGTGTATAGGCACCACACCTACACAGCATTTATAACCCACCCGTTGATCTTTAAGATGAGCGCTATACAAACATGAGTATAAACATGATGATAATCTATCTATGCCAAATATATAATCAAAGCATACTACAAGCAGTATAATTAAGAATATAGTAATTAATGTCTTAGTCATATCAATTATATCTAAACTATTATGAACTAGAACTAGCACATAATGATGAACAGTATGATGAACTAGAACACATAGATGAACTAGAGTATGAACTAGACGATGAACTAGACGATGAACTAGAACTAGAAGATGAACTAGAACATGAACAATGAAGAATAATGAAGAACTAGAAGAACAATTATGAACTAGAAACATAATTAGATCCATAATGTTGATACAAGAGAGAAGATCTTGGGTTTACCGAGCCTTCTCGCGACTAGATCCGGAATCCAAGCGAAGCTTGCCTCTTCTAATTCTAATTCTATCTAGCTATGCCTAAGTTGATGTGGCTCTAAGGAAATTAGGGTTTCTGATTGATCCTCCTCCTCTTCTAATGACTTGAGATCTGATGATGTCTGATGATCAAACCCTGATTGATGATCTGGAGAGGGGGGTCAGGGGCTGTTTATATAGCCTTGGGCGATGAATCGTGGCCCTTGGATCAAACCGACTTAAGGTACGGCCGAGATGCATCCTAGAGGTCGGTGGAGGAAGCTTGCAGAAGACGGAAGCCAGCGGGCCCGGGGGGAGACCGACCGGTCTCATGGTGGGACCGGTCGGTCCCACCTGCCATCCTCTCGCGGTGGTCGACCTCCTGGTGTCTTCTTGCGTCCTCTGGAGTCTTCTAGAAACTTCCTGACGTGGCGGTGGAGTTATCACCCGTCGGTTTTCCTTCTATGAGAAGCTATCGGTGCTGATTTCCTGGTTTTGTCCGTGCAGAATCATAGTTCACCAAAACTCGTGGAATATTGTCAGTTGAAACTCTAAACCTTTGTTGGTGATCAAATTCTTGCCTTTTTCATATTTATTTATCCCTTAATTTTGATAGATAACCAGTGTCAACACATACCTTGGGGTTTCAGGATATTTTCAAAAAGAAAATCATGGTTCATTGAATCTCTCTTTAAATCTCAAGGCACTCATGGTGTATATCCTTACTTTATGGCAAAGAAATGCCATAGTCTATCCTATGGTTTATGTGGAGTTTATAGGGAAAGGAAAGAATGTAAGGCACTTCTATCTCTCTTTTATTGCTAAGTCAAGTTTAGGATCATGGGAGAGTATAGTCATGCAATAGCCAAGGTATAAGGTGGACTAACTCAACTCCTTTGTTCTTTTTGAATCTCTTCTCTTACCAAGGATCATGGCTATATGCATCTCTCTCTTTTTTTGAATACTTGGACACTTGTCCTTTTTAGAGCATTTGCTCCTTTTTTTTGAATACTTGGACACTTGCCCTTTTTAGAGCATTTGCTCTTTTTTTAGATACTATATAGCCATGTCCTTTGAAGAAATGAGAAAATTTATTCAATTCTTTTAGAACAAAATTTTGGAGGAGAACTACATGAGTATACTCTCAGTGTGAGAGTTGTCTCAAAAAGGCATGGTTTGCCTTGGCTTTTAGAGCATGACTAAACTCTTCTACCTAGATCAACTATTCTTGACAAGGCTCAAAGATTGATTTAGAAGGCTTTATGTGCCGTTCTCCTATACTCTAATATTTTGGCTTTGGTAGGTGGATAGGAAAGAAAGATCATGAACCATGGTAATTTTGGTTTTCAGAATAAAAAAACTCCCACGGTTGTAGCAGGGTACTAAAGCAATTTCAATTACTACTTCTATATCTTATCAAGCAACAACCTAGGTTGATTTCTCTATCAAAATGAGTAGGCTACTACACATGAATAAAAGGTAGAATAACATGTCGTGTAAACACTCAATTCAAAAAGAAATTGTTTCAGCATTTTTATTTCCTAGCTACATTTTTAGTTCAAACCGAGACATCCAGTGATCCAAATTGTACAGAATTTAAAATACAGGTTTAGGGGTTCACCGGGGGTGTTTCAGCGCAGAGTGACCTGGCGGCCGCCAGTAATAGGTGGTGGCCGCTAGTAATAGGTGGCGGCCGCCATGGGCTTTGGCCCAAACGGCTTGCAAACAACGTGGTAGCTACCTTGCTAAGAACAGGTTACTGTTTTGAACATTTTAGCACGTTTTACAGTGGTGTTTAAAGAGGGGATTTCCCCCACACTAGAAGTTTTGGCACTTTTTATTTTAAAAAAAATTAACAATCTTGATGAAGGGAAAAAATAAGGGTGTCTCTTTTTTATTCATTATAAGAATTTCCTAAACAAATATTTTAAATTTAAACAAACTAAAATTTAAATCAAGCAGACTTAACAATTAATCTTAATGAAACAAAGAACCTAACTAGACACTCTAAACATAATCTAATCTACCGAAGGAGTCTCGTAGAGATCCTCGAAGCCCGTCTCTTTGAAGAGATGCTTGATCTTCGAGGTACAGCCCTTGCGGAGGATGGTGAACTGATCCTCCATATCGATCCGCCACAGGGCTATCTCTGCGACCTGATCCTCCAAGGCGCTCTTCTCCTTGCGCAACTTCTTCACCTCGGCGGCGAGTATTTCGAGGGTTAACCCCTCCTCACCACCGCTGTGCTCCATCTCGCCGGGGACTCCTGCCGGCGATGGGTTCAGACGGCGGCGCACGGATGGCGCGGAGAGCGACCCATTGGAGTCATGAGTGCTCGCCTCGCGCTCACGCAACACCTTCTCATAATGCCCATCGGGCATCCTTACGCCATACACCTCCAGTTTAGCCCTTTTAGGATTGGGGCTGTAACTACGGGTGCGGCTATCCGAGCCAAAGCTGACCCAGGATTTCACCCTTGATATATTGGGCATCTCATCGCCCCTGGTCTTGACGGCCGGAGACTTCCTCGGGGTGATCTCCCCTGTGGTCAGCCTAGTGGGCGGCCTCAACTTCTTCCCGAGTGGCGTCACCGGAGGAGGATGAAGACGGAGCGGAGGCGAGGCCAGGGGGCGCTTCACCCCTGGTGGCCACCCAGCAGGTGTGGCGCCCGCCACTAGAGTGGTGGTTGGTGCCTTCCCCGCACCCTCCGGTGGTGTCCCCTCGACATAGGTTACGTCGGGCAGCACCATCGCTAAAGGAGGTACGTCAAGCACCTCCATGTCGTCGTCGATCAATGACCGGATGATGGCTTTGGTGGAGGACGAGATGGATCCTTGAGGGTTGTAGGACACGGATTTCCATGGGGACGACATGGTTTTGGAGGAGGTTTGGCTAGACTTCATGGGTGGATGGAGGAAGAAGAAGGAGTTCTTCTTTTAAGAAGGGAAAAAAGTGGAGGGATAGGCCTTAGATTAACTAACACTCCCTCATCTTCTCCTTCTTTCACTCTCCCGAGCTCAGGATTGGTTGCCACGTGGAGGGGGGCCTCTAAACCACCGCTTAGCATGGCGGGCGCCAGGGTTTGTTGGCGGCCGCCAGTTGAGAATGGCGGCCGCCACTCCTCCTTCGCCGGACATCGAGCGGGAGAAGGTAAGCCTCCTAAAATTCAAAGTCCCAAGGTTGAAATGGCATGGTTGGGCCTAAAGAGGCCTTTCTCATGGTTTTGGATGGACTAGGTGCATGAAATGGACAAAGGATAAACTGGGTCCATCTATTAATGGTCATGGGCTTGAGCTACTTCAAAATCAATTATATCAATTTCATTTAGCTCATTTTTATCAAAGTCATAGAACATTTTTAATCTTTGTCCATTGACTTTGAAGATTTGCCCATCGTCACTTTCTAATGTGACGGCTCCATGGGACGAGGTTGCAACAATCTTGAAAGGTCCTTCCCATTTGCTTCGGAGTTTACCATGTCCGAAAAGTCGAACACGGGAGTTAAAGAGTGTTGACACCAGATTTTCGCACACACAAGGGAATGACAGATGGGCCAGTGTGCGAGAGATGGTCATATGATGCATTCGGCAGAAGGCAAAGATCGGTTAATTCTCGGGGTCCTGGCAAGTGCATGAGCGGTCGGCAATCTTGCAAGGCAGTAATTTTGTTCGGGAAACAGATATGGCGAGTGGAGCCGTCTTGCATAAGAAGACACATGACAATGGAGAGCGCCGAAAAGAATAAGGATAGGACTTGTATCTTTCCAAATTTTTTGTTATGTAAATCGTAATCGTCTAGGACTCGTGTTTCACCCAGGGTATAAATATAAACCCTCGGCCATTGTAAAAAAGGGTCAACAACCATATCAATACAAACCGGCCCCGTGCCACCTTCGAGTCCTTAGTCATGTCGTCGAGTTCTTCGAGAGGAATCATCGATCCGTCGACCTCCGTAAGTCCCGGCAACCTTGTTATCATTTCTAGTATCATGTGGTGGATTTAGATGTGATGCAAGTAGTCTTGTTTGTTTTCAATGGTCGTGCGGTGGACCCTTGTTAGCAATCAAGAAGTCTTTGCTTATGGGTAAATACCGTGCGACAGGCGTTTATTCATATGTTTAGCAAAAGCGAGATAGTTATCGGCTCTACTAGATTTGGCAAGATCTAGTAGATTCATCAAGTTATTATGTGTTGCGTGTTTTAATTAATTCTGTAACACTCTTTTGCCCAATCTAGATTGATCTTTGTTCGGCCTTGCTTTACAAGTTTACTTGTTTTTTTCCAATAATTGTATGATCATGATGGCCGAATCAATTTCCAATCTAGTTTGTTACATGTTGTGGGTTCATGCATGTCAATCACGCTTGAGCTTTGATAAAACTAGGTGTCATGCGGCAGATGCAGGTTTTAGCTTGGTTTGATCATGCTTGTTTGTATGTTCCTTCTTCATGGACCCCAACTCGGCTAGTTTGCTGAGCTTGGTTAAGCTTACATGAGTAATGAGAGTTTATAGATTTGTTCAGATGTACATATGCTTTTAGCTTCTTATTGTCAGGTTGTATCATGCGGTGGATTGACCTGACTGTAAGAAGTGGTGTAGACTTATAGTGAGTATTAGTCTTGCTTAGGTTTATGCTTGATGGGTTTATGAAGATTAGACGTGCGGCAGACTAATTGTATTAATCTATGCATGTGTTGTTTGAATAGATTTATATTCTCAAATTTACTTATTTATAATTCACTATGTCTTGATGACGTTTCCTTACATGTGCATTTGGCAACCAACTGCTTATATATGTTTATTTTAATGTTAGCCGAATGATCTTTAAACCTGTTGACAGACAACTTCTATAGCTGTGTACCGTCATGATTGGCTTTAAAGCCGTAAATATGGAACTGTTTGGTTTTATCCGGCATGTTCCAGTTTATTCTCATAGTTTTATCCCTTGTTGATTTTCACGTCAAACCGACTGGCACATCTCCGGATTCCAATCCGTCCGAGAACCCGATTGAAGCCACGCTTTTTCCGGCTTGCTGTGTGTGAGGCGCGGACCACATTTTGCGTCAACACACTTTTTGGCACGCCCGGTGGGACAACACTATTTCAAGATGCCTGAGATAGACGACAACCAAATTCTGGAAGTGACCATGGATGAGTTGCCACCAGACTCGAAGCTTTTCGTACAGCAAGCTTGTGATGAGTTTCAACGCAAGTGCTTGATGACCTTCTCGAAGAACAAGAGCAACAAGGTTTTCCAGAAGCAACCACTCCCAAGGGGGCTTTTCCCTCATGAGTCTGATAACACTGATGAAGAAGATGTTCAGAAAATGACTGAGCTAGTGTATAAAGCGATGTCGCAGGCCATGACCAATCATGAATCAGCTTTCTTGAATACCTTCCGCGCCATCATGGTTGGTATCTTTGGCACGGCGGTTGATAAGCATTTTGAGGCAGCCGCTGGTCCAATGCAAGGGCCGCTGTTATTCCCTGTGTCTCAGCCTCAGAGGAAAAATGCTGAAGATGGCGGAGCTGGTACAAGTGCAGGTGGGATGGTCCCGCATGAGACACAACTGAAGGACCGAGAAGCTACCCGAAAGCGACCAGAGGGGGGGTGAATGGGAGCTTCAAAATTTCCTTTCGGAAACTAGATGCCACTGTCCCAAATTCAACCCCAAAAGCGAAACCTAGAGCTTGCTAATGTCCACGACCCTAGATGTAGGGTGGATGCTTCCTAGAAGCACAGCGGGACACTAGACAACCCTAGAAAGCCAATGCAAAAGACGGAAATCAAATCCGTCAACGAACGAACGAACCGCGAACGAAAACGCGCGAAACTGCTACGACCGGACTCTGGCCAGCGTCCGGTCAGCAGGGACCGGACGCGTCCGGTCGTCCAAAATCCGATTTCAGACCTTACTATTTCCGACCGGACTCACTGGTACGGAGCGTCCGGTCGTGAACAGTGCGTCCGGTCGCAAGCACAGCACACTGATGAACAGTGACCACGATGAGTCCGGTCACGAGTTCAACAGTGCGTCCGGTCGATGCAAAACAAAACACCGAAAACGTTCAACGACCGGACTCACACGCTGAGCGTCCGGTCACCCCGTGACCTAGCGTCCGGTCACCCCGACAGTCCTCTGTTCTTCCACCGATTCGACTCAAACTCACCCAAAACGAATCCTCTAGGGATCAAACTTGGTGAGTGGAGTCACAAGGAGTATAGTGAGCTATCTCTAAGAGATCATGGCTCGAACCTATCTCCAAATCGGTGAATCGAAGAAATTCGGGAGATGGGAGAAGAAGTGACCCAAAACTAAAAATCGATTGATCTCCTAGACCGTGAGGTTAGAGGATGATTCCTTCGGTGGAAAGAAGTGCCTCACGGTCTAGAACAACTTGGTTCAAACGGATTTGCAAAAGATGAACCGAGCAAAGAGATCAAGCGACGGGAAAATCGTGGAGAAAAAGGATTCCGCAAAGAACACAAAGAAAACGCAAATCATAGCCACGAACTCGAATTAAGGACGCAAATCAAGCCATCGATTTGTGCTCCAAGGTGAGGATACGGCCTCACTTCCTCAACTCAACAGTACACAGAGTGGAGTCTCTCTGCGGATCTCAACTAGCTAAAGCAGGGGATGGGAGAGGAGGAAACCCTAGCAAATGAAGGCACTATCTGAGATAGCTAAAACTGAGATAGGGAGGAGGGTGTCTCCCCTGGACTACTTATACTAACCTAGACTAAGCCTATTTCCTACTCTACCCCTCTCTAAACTAATTACAAAGCGAACCAGCTAAACCCTAAGGCTATTCTGGTCCAACCCGCGGTGGTAGGTAGATCCGACGGCCACGCCCGCTCGAACCGAAGCGTTGCCTCGACGCAACCTCTGGATCGCCGCCACGTGCCGCCCTCGCTCTGCACCCCCGGTTTTGTGGCCCAAACCGGGAAACCAGCCTTTTCCAGCAACCCCCGGTTTTGAGGCCCAAACCGGGAAACCAGCCCACCAGCCTGAGTTTTGTGGCCCAAACTCAGAAACCCGCAGCGCCCGAGTTTTGAGGCCCAAACTCGGAAACCGGCCCATGCCCAGGTTTTGAGGCTCAACCTGGAAACCGTCGCGCCCAGGTTTTGAGGCCCAAACCTGGAAACCGTCCACCCGTTGGTTTTTCTCTGGCTCAACCAACAAACCGGTGCTGTAGAGGGGATGCACCGCCCGTGCACCCCATCCACCGACACGTGTCCCCAGGTCCTCGACCCGAGCAACACCGTGCCCCGCAAGTCTCCGCTCGTCGCTGTCCCAGGCTGCCAGCCACCACAGCTGATCCTCAGGCACTCCGGTCCCTCAGTCCAAGCCTCACGTCCGCCCTTCACTGCTCGATACATCGGCATGGCACGTCCGTCGCACGGCACGCCCATCCTTCATCGCACCCAGTCCGTCGGCACGGCACGTCTCAACTTGACCTTCACCTTGCCATAGACCACTGTCTCCGAGCTCGACACCTGCACAACACAAGCCAAAGAACATGCGCATCAAACCCATTGACAATCACTCATCACTCAGAGACTCGATATACACCCATGTATCCGCAATCTCCCCCTTGATGAGTGCATTGTCAACTACACACACAAATCATAGTGAAAGAAGAAGAAGGAAGAAGAAGAAGAAGAGATCTCGACCAAATGACCCAAAAGCATAACAAAGCCGAAGAAGGTCAAGTGGAAGAAGTGAAAACTTGGTCCCCAAAGACATGGGCAACGGCTCGACGCAACCAAGCAAAGCAAAGCTAGCCCTCAAGAAGAGGTAGAACCGGCTCAACACCGCTAGCAAAATACCAATTGAAAAATCAGAGCTAAAAATGGCAAAATGCTAGTCCCTCAAGATAGAGGCACAGAGGCTCAACACAACTAGCACGAAAACCACTCCGAACCAATTGAAAAACAAACGAGAGGTCTTCGAACCAATCAAAATCTATCTCGACGACAAATGAGGAAAATGTTTGCTAGTCCCTCAAGACAGAGGCAACGGCTCAACACAACTAGCAAACTTCCCTCGACAAGTGCAAGCAACCAGGGACTCCCCCTTAGGTCCAACAAGAGAAGAGCATAAAGATCTGAAAATCTCCCCCTTAGCAAAAGCTCCCCCTTAATTGAACGCCAGGAGACATATGATTTGCAAAAACTCTCCCCTTAGTTGAAAATGCACTTATCAAGCACAAACTCTTCCCTTGAGTCAACACAACTCCCCCTTCCAAAATGCATATGAAGTCAGAAATGCAAGTTAGCAGCTTCAGGCATATAATCAAAAGAGTGCAAAGATGCTTTAATCGGTACAGCTCCAATGGCACAACTAAGCACTCACATAGCGAAGGCTCAAACTGATCACACATACGAAATATGAAGCATATGAGCAAGTGAGCAGTTTTTAGCCAAAAAGATAGTCACCATCAAAATAGCACTACACATGTAGAGATAGGAATCCAGACAAGTGCTAAACATGTATACAAGGTGAACTACCCCTAGCAAAGTTCAATCATCATGCATAGGAATGAAGCATATACTTGTGATTTCAGTTTTATATCGGAGTTGCAGCGGTAAAGAATTCACAAGTTCAATTATTTAGCATGTGATTGCGAGAGGTTGAAAGCTTGTCTTTGCCTAACTTTTCAACCGAGCGAAGCCTATGCCGAAGCAATCAGAAGCTTAAAGCTACGGTTTCGGTCATACACTACATGGCTCAAGTTTAACTCAACGTGCAATGAGAAACAGTCTCGATACCATGAGGTGTTGACAAGCAATCCCATCTCGATCTTTTCAATTCACTAAAACTTGGTTCAAATTTTATACATGATATGAACAGACCAAGCAAGTGAATGACTCAGAACTAGAGACATAGCAACCCAGCATATATGAAAAGCAGGAATGGACTCAACACACCCTACACATGCTAGTTGCATATCTCAATGGTGAACATTTTCAGATTTTATATAAATTAAGCAAATTCACCATTCAAAAATGGCTCAGCTCATAACATGTACTAGTGATCAGGAAGAGCATAAGCTACAAGCATCCATATAAGCATCGGAGCATACTAGATAGAGCATAGTTACATTCTAGAGATTATAAACATGAAGCTCAGAATGTAAATGCGTATGCTAAAATGCAAAGAAAAGAAACTCAAAATAAAAGAGTCAGTCTATACAAGATCCAAAAAGGTTTCCCCCATCTAAAAGGGGAAACACACACCAAGCTCACCCCTCAACCGATTAAAGGTTGATTCGTCTAACGGCTTGGTGAAAATATCTGCCAGTTGGTGATGAGTATCGACATGGCGAAGGTCGATATCACCCTTCTCCTGGTGGTCTCGCAAGAAATGAAAGCGCACATCAATGTGTTTGGTTTTCGAGTGAAGCACGGGGTTCTTAGCAACGCTAATAGCACTCGTACTGTCACAAAGCAAAGGCACGCGAGAAAAGCTCAAACCAAAATCACGCAAAGTGGCCATCATCCAGAGCAACTGGGAACAGCAGCTAGCCGCAGCAACATATTCAGCCTCCGTAGTGGACTGAGCGACGCTAGACTGCTTGCGAGAAGACCACGAAACAAGAGAAGATCCAATAAATTGGCAAGTCCCAGAAGTGGACTTGCGCTCAATACGACAACCAGCAAAATCGGCATCGGAATAACCGCAAAGCGAGAGAGTGGAGGAAGCAGAATACCAAATCCCGAACTCAGGTGTGAAACGAAGGTACCTGAAGATGCGCTTTACCGCCTGACGGTGAGAAGTGCGCGGCGACGCCTGAAAGCGCGCGCACAGACACACCGCGAACTGGATGTCCGGGCGTGTCGCCGTCAGGTAGAGGAGCGACCCGATCATACTGCGGTACTCCTTCTGGTCCACTGCTTCTCCGTCCACATCCGCATCCAGGGCAGTCGTCGTCGACATGGGTGTTGGAAGAGGCTTGGCCTCACCCATATCGAACCGCTTCAGCAAGTCCTTCGTGTACTTGCCCTGGTGCACAAACGTCCCCTCTCGGGATTGCTTAATTTGCAACCCGAGAAAGAATGTCAGCTCGCCCATCATGCTCATCTCGAACTCCCTGCTCATAGTATCTGCAAACTTGGCAACCAAAGCGTGAGAAGAACCACCGAAAATGATATCATCCACGTAAATCTGGACCAAAAGTGTGTCTTTGCCTTGCCGGAGGAGAAAGAGCGTCTTATCTACACATCCCATTTTAAAACCCTTAGCAAGCAAAAAGGTTTTCAACCTATCATACCAGGCTCTAGGGGCTTGTTTCAAACCATACAAAGCTTTGTGAAGTTTAAAGACATGGTTTGGAAACTTGGGATTTTCAAAACCGGGGGGTTGCTCAACATAAACCTCCTCCTCTATGTAGCCGTTTAAAAAGGCACTCTTGACATCCATTTGAAAAAGTTTGAAACCCCTGGATGCAGCATAAGCCAAGAGTATCCTAATAGCCTCCAAACGTGCTACAGGAGCGAAGGTTTCCTCATAATCTATCCCTTCCTTCTGACTATAGCCTTTCGCTACAAGCCGGGCCTTGTTTCTAACAACGTGGCCATCCTCTCCTTGCTTGTTTTTAAATACCCATTTTGTCCCTATAGGCTTACAGTCAGGTGGAGGTGGAACTAGAACCCAAACCCGATTTCGCTCAAAGTTCTCTAACTCCTCATGCATGGCATTGACCCAATCCGGATCCGTCAATGCGTGTCCAACATCTCGGGGCTCAAAATTAGCAACAAAAGCAGAATGAGCGAAGTGAGAGATGTGCTGTGACCTGGAGCGAGTGACTCGCTCGCCGATGTCGCCGATCATCTGCTCAGGGGGGTGCTGGCGCTGGATATGTCGTGGCGCCTCCCGGGAAGAAGTGACCTCCCCCTCAACAGCAGCTGGTTCCACCCCGGGTACAAAAGGTACCGCGCGAGGTGGAGGATCCCACGGCCCCCAGGAAGAAGAAGTGTCGGGGCCGTGAGTCGTCGTAGAGGCCACTCTTTGCGGCGCGGCAGGTGGAGGGGGTGCTGGATCATCCATACCTTCAGCACCCTCGTCCTCGTCATCAAAAAGAGGCTCACCAACCTCATGATCACCTGCACGCTCAAAACGAGAAGAAGGAGAAACAAAAGTCTCGTCGAAGGTGACATCTGATATCTCCATGACTCGGTTAGTATCAAGGTTAAGTACACGATATGCTCTAGTGTGAGTGCCATAACCCAAAAATACCCCGTCAGAAGAACGAGACTCAAACTTGTCCATGTTGCCCTTTTTTGAGTATAAAACAATGGCAACCAAAAACTCGAAAATAACTCACCTTGGGCAGTTTTCCAAAACGCAACTCATAAGAAGTCTTTTTCAAGAAAGCTCTCAGAAAAATGCGATTGGAAATATAGCATGCAGTGTTCATAGCTTCGGCCCAATAGCGCCTAGGAGTCCTATGCTCATCAAGCATCGTCCTGGCCATCTCAACAAGGGTCCGATTCTTCCTTTCTACAACACCATTTTGGGGCGGTGTGTAGGGGGAAGAAAATTGATGCTCCAAACCAAGGCGGTCACAAAACTTCTCAAAATCCGAATTTTTGAATTCGGAACCATTATCACTTCTAATAGCTCGCATCGAGTTCAAAGGGAACTCGTTCTGAAGACGCAAAATCAGATTGCGAGCGAAGGAGAAAGTCTCAGTCTTCTCAGTCAAAAAGAAGACCCACGAATATCTCGAAAAATCGTCAACAACAACCAAAACATACCACTTGCCACCAACCGAGCTCACCCGAGCCGGACCAACGAGGTCCATGTGTAAAAGCTCTCCGGGGTGCGAGGTCATGACCTTAGTCACTGGATGGTGGGGAGCGGCAACCATCTTCCCATGTCTGCAAGAATGGCAAACTAGATCCTTCTCCATCGAAAGCTTGGGCAATCCTCGGATTAGGCCAAGTGAGCTAAGTCTTGCAAGCAAGTCGAAGCTTAAATGACCGAGCCTCCTATGCCACTTCCAAAGATCAGAGGAAGAAGGACTAGCCAAAAGACAGCGAGAAGAACCAAACGACTCCGAGAAATTCGCGCGAAAGACTTTCCCAAAGGGCGAAATCAGACATACAAGATCGCCCTGAGGATCTAAGATGCGACTAAGATTCGGTTTAAAACGAATCTCATAGTCTTCATCAAAAAGTTGCGAAACAGAAAGCAAGTTAAAATGCAGGTTAGAAACAAGAGCAACATCGCGCAACACAAAGTGCTCATTAACCCGCACGGAGCCTCGGGATAAAACTTTACCTTTGCTCTTGTCGCCGAAGGTTATGTACTCCTTTCCGGCGACTGGACTAAGGCTGGAGAACCACTTGGGGTTTCCGGTCATGTGCATCGAACAACCGGAATCCACCAACCAAATGTCCTCCAACCGTCTTACCTACATCAATAAAAAGACATAGGGTGAGCATACGGTCCAACACTGGGGTTAGTGAAATAAGGGGAAAACCAGTGTTGGGCCGGCTGCTCAAAAGAAGGGTTAGTGTAAAAACCATTCCTAGCACGTCTACGAGGGAAGCGATCACCACGCTGAGGAAAGCGTGGTCCGCTAGGGAAGAAGCGCTCACCGCGGTACTCAAACTGCGGTGGGGGAAAGCGCTCAACTAAGCCTCCTCCACGGGGTCCGTTACCTGCAAAAGCAGGACCCCGTCGGGCACGCTCTCTACGAGATCTACGCCTAGGAGCCTGGGGCTCAACTGCTCTAGCGTCTCTCCTCGGAGCTCTCTCCTGCCTAGGCCTAACAAACTGAGGTGCTGGACCTCTAGGCCTAGTCTCCCTCCTAGGGGCTCTCATCTCCTGCCTAGGCCGGGGTCCTTGACGTCCGGACCTAGCAGCTCTCTCCTGAGCCTTCGGCACATGTCCACCATGAGCTGGATGGTACATGTCCGGGTTTTCCATCTCCCGAGCACGGCGCGCCTCTCTCTTGCGCCGGAAACAGAACTCGATCAAGTGACCATCCCTCCCACAGAAATCACACTGGTACCTCACCGCACGCAAAGGGGGTTGTTGGTGACCAGGGCTGTGGGTGTGGTTCACTTTGCCCTTCTGGGGCAAACACTCCTTTCTAATGGGTGGCATAGCATCAAGCTTGTTCTTGAGGTGGTTTGGCTTGGGTGCCCAAATTTGGTTCTTGGGAGGAGCTCTCGGGGGTTCCTCAACCACACCATCTTTGGTGGTAGGCTTGGCAGGCTCTTTGGGTGGAAGTTTGGCAAGCTTGGGAGTAGTGGTGGAGTTAGGCTTCTCACATGGGTTCAAACCACTCGACTCTCCAATCTTCCCAAAAGCAGAAAGATCAACACCCTGAGCAAAACCTACACCAGGAGCCCCAGCAGCTCGCTTGAATTGGGAGATCATCATCCCGAGCTGCGGCTCACGACAGGAGACCCATGACAAGATGGTCCGAAGGTATGTGTTTTCTTCCTCGGTTTGCATCTTGCCATGCTTGACATTTGCAATCTCCATCTCCAGGCCCTCACACAAAGCACACCTCGAGACGCAAGTGCTATCTGAGCTGGCCTTCTCTAAAGACTCAAGCTTGGCATTTTTCTCTGCCAACTCAGATTGCAAGACAGGACAAGTCTTGCACGCACCCAACAGTTGTGGCCTAGCACGGAGCTCATCCACCTCTCCAACCAACGCAGCATACTTACCTCTCAGAGTGAGAAGGTCAGTCCATGTGCGCGGTGCACGACTCGCACTCCGCCTCCTCCGACACAACCACGGTGGACCGAGCGAGCTCAAGCTCCTTTACCGTGTCCTCCCACTTCTGCCTAAACTCCTTGCGCTCTCTAGCGGCACGCCTAAGCAACTTATCTTGGCTAAGGAGGGCAGCAGTCAACTTCTCAACCTCGGAGGAAAGCTCGTCGTAGGTGAGAGATACCTGGGAGGTGTCGTCGTCGTCGTCGTTCCGAGGGGTACGCTCCGGCTCGCCGTCGACCTCATCTCCGAGCGCCATGGTGCACAGGCCTCCGTCGTCGGCGAAGAAGCACAAGCCGTTGAACTTGTCTTCCAGCTTCTTCTTCACGGACTCGTCATCGCTGGAGCCAGCGGAGTCGTCATCCGAGCCGTCGACGTCGCTGAGCGTGGCGAAGAACGCACGCTGCTCAGCTTGCTGCTTCTCCAAGTACTTCTTCTTGATGTACTCCTTGTCGAAGCTGCCCCGTTTCTTGTGTCTTGGGGGGACGTGCTTCTCCTTGTACTTGGAGTTGCGCTTGCGCCCTTGATCGCCCTTCCCCGAATGCTTGTTCTTCTTGGGGCAGTCGGCGATGAAGTGGTCGGGGTCTCCGCACTCGTAGCATCCCGTGCGTCCTCCTCCACGACGGCGGTTCATGCGGTTGTTGTGGAACCGCGAGAACCGGTTGGCAAGCAAAGCCAACTCGTCGTCTCCCAAAGACTCCAGCTGGTCCTCTGTCACAGAAAAGAGAGAAGAAAGCGCAAAGCCAGCTGAGGGGTTAGAGGAAGAGCCGGAAACCAAAGCCATGGACGGGCGAGAAGGATTTTCAAAAGAAGCCCTCGCCATAGCATCAATCTCACTGGACTTGAGCTTACTGAAGAGCTCGTCGCAGGTGAGGGTCTCATAGTTCGGCGATTCGATGATTGCCTGAACCTTGGAGTCCCACACCGAACGGTCAAGAGTGTGCAAAAGCTTCAAAGCACGCTCATGATCGTCAAATGGCAACTGCTCTCTGTTGGCCCTCATCCTGTTGACAATCACCTGAAAGCGAGCGAATAAACTTTCTATGCTCTCGCCAGGTTGATGTCTAAAGTTCTCATACTCACGCTTGAACGACTCGTAGAGTCGGGTTTTGACTTGAGAGGTGCCCTCATGGAAACGCATGAGGGTGTCCCAGATCTCCCGAGCCGTAGCGAGGTGAGAAACACGATCAAACTCACCCATGCTCAAACAAGAAAAGAGAGCATTACGGGCTCGGCTATTGGCATCGTGCTCATCGATCTGTTGCTGAGAAACACGAGCAGCCAAGACCACGTAATCAGCAGAGTTGCAAATATCCCAAATAGACGCACCCAAACTCTGCAGATAGGCCGACATGCGTATCTTCCAATACGCATAGTTCGTCCCATCAAAGAACAGCGGTTTGCCCATGCCGCGATCCATGTCGCCTTCGGTGGATCTGGAACCGGCTAAGGTGGAAGATCCTTAACCTGCTCCGATACCAATTGAAGGACCGAGAAGCTACCCGAAAGCGACCAGAGGGGGGGTGAATGGGAGCTTCAAAATTTCCTTTCGGAAACTAGATGCCACTGTCCCAAATTCAACCCCAAAAGCGAAACCTAGAGCTTGCTAATGTCCACGACCCTAGATGTAGGGTGGATGCTTCCTAGAAGCACAGCGGGACACTAGACAACCCTAGAAAGCCAATGCAAAAGACGGAAATCAAATCCGTCAACGAACGAACGAACCGCGAACGAAAACGCGCGAAACAGCTACGACCGGACTCTGGCCAGCGTCCGGTCAGCAGGGACCGGACGCGTCCGGTCGTCCAAAATCCGATTTCAGACCTTACTGTTTCCGACCGGACTCACTGGTACGGAGCGTCCGGTCGTGAACAGTGCGTCCGGTCGCAAGCACAGCACACTGATGAACAGTGACCACGATGAGTCCGGTCACGAGTTCAACAGTGCGTCCGGTCGATGCAAAACAAAACACCGAAAACGTTCAACGACCGGACTCACACGCTGAGCGTCCGGTCACCCCGTGACCTAGCGTCCGGTCACCCCGACAGTCCTCTGTTCTTCCACCGATTCGACTCAAACTCACCCAAAATGAATCCTCTAGGGATCAAACTTGGTGAGTGGAGTCACAAGGAGTATAGTGAGCTATCTCTAAGAGATCATGGCTCGAACCTATCTCCAAATCGGTGAATCGAAGAAATTCGGGAGAAGGGAGAAGAAGTGACCCAAAACTAAAAATCGATTGATCTCCTAGACCGTGAGGTTAGAGGATGATTCCTTCGGTGGAAAGAAGTGCCTCACGGTCTAGAACAACTTGGTTCAAACGGATTTGCAAAAGATGAACCGAGCAAAGAGATCAAGCGACGGGAAAATCGTGGAGAAAAAGGATTCCGCGAAGAACACAAAGAAAACGCGAATCACAGCCACGAACTCGAATTAAGGATGCAAATCAAGCCATCGATCTGTGCTCCAAGGTGAGGATACGGCCTCACTTCCTCAACTCAACAGTACACAGAGTGGAGTCTCTCTGCGGATCTCAACTAGCTAAAGCAGGGGATGGGAGAGGAGGAAACCCTAGCAAATGAAGGCACTATCTGAGATAGCTAAAACTGAGATAGGGAGGAGGGTGTCTCCCCTGGACTACTTATACTAACCTAGACTAAGCCTATTTCCTACTCTACCCCTCTCTAAACTAATTACAGAGCGAACCAGCTAAACCCTAAGGCTATTCTGGTCCAACCCGCGGTGGTAGGTAGATCCGACGGCCACGCCCGCTCGAACCGAAGCGTTGCCTCGACGCAACCTCTGGATCGCCGCCACGTGCCGCCCTCGCTCTGCACCCCCGGTTTTGTGGCCCAAACCGGGAAACCAGCCTTTTCCAGCAACCCACGGTTTTGAGGCCCGAACCGGGAAACCAGCCCACCAGCCTGAGTTTTGTGGCCCAAACTCAGAAACCCGCAGCGCCCGAGTTTTGAGGCCCAAACTCGGAAACCGGCCCACGCCCAGGTTTTGAGGCTCAACCTGGAAACCGTCGCGCCCAGGTTTTGAGGCCCAAACCTGGAAACCGTCCACCCGTTGGTTTTTCTCTGGCTCAACCAACAAACCGGTGCTGTAGAGGGGATGCACCGCCCGTGCACCCCGTCCACCGACACGTGTCCCCAGGTCCTCGACCCGAGCAACACCGTGCCCCGCAAGTCTCCGCTCGTCGCTGTCCCAGGCTGCCAGCCACCACAGCTGATCCTCAGGCACTCCGGTCCCTCAGTCCAAGCCTCACGTCCGCCCTTCACTGCTCGATACATCGGCATGGCACGTCCGCCGCACGGCACGCCCATCCTTCATCGCACCCAGTCCGTCGGCACGACACGTCTCAACTTGACCTTCACCTTGCCATAGACCACTGTCTCCGAGCTCGACACCTGCACAACACAAGCCAAAGAACATGCGCATCAAACCCGTTGACAATCACTCATCACTCAGAGACTCGGTATACACCCATGTATCCGCAACAACAACCCCCCACAACTTATGGCCAGCTCGCGTTCAACACAACAGGAAATGTCCCGCAATCTGCTTTCAGAGTGTCTCCAGCAACAAATAGGTTGCAGAAGAATATGTATGGAGGTGGATATCAGGAGTTCGTTGATTACAGTACAATTGATGCTTTCCCGAATCCGGGTTATAAAAATTCAGCGGGATCATTCCCTGGGGGGCAAGCACGAGCAACTCCGGATTCGGGTGTCGACCTCATCATGCATAGGATGGTCGACATGATGCAAAATCAATTCGGCCTGAAGCCAAGGAATCAATCTTCCGCTTACAAATCTCCTTACCCAGAGTGGTACAACCGAGTAGCACTTCCTCCAAGGGTAAAACCTCCCACTGATCTTACCAAGTTTTCGGGCCAAGACGATACCAGTACTACGAAACATATCAGCCGTTACTTGATGCAGCATGGAGAGGCATCCGCGGATGAAGCTTGGAGGATTCGTTATTTTCTGTTATCTTTAATAGGACCAGCATTCTCATGGTTCACATCCCTACCAGAAAATTCTATTAACACATGGGCAGAGCTAGAACAGAAGTTCCACGCGTATTTCTTTACAGGCACCAATGAGAAGAAGTTGGTCAATCTCATGAGTCTGAAGATGAAACCTAACGAGACGCCGCAAGAATATTTGCGCAGATTCAGGGAAACTAAAAACCTCTGCTATTCCCTGAATCTACCAGATGATCAATTGCCAGGGATAGCTATAGCTGGCATGTTGCCGAATATCAAGGAGAAGTTGTTCGGCATGGAGTTTGATGATCTCGGACAATTATCACAACGGTTGGCTATGATGAGTAGTCAAGCTCAAGGTTTTAGGAGGAATAATCAATTTCAGAAAGGTGATGTAGCTGCCGAGATGTATCAGGCTTTCCTAGAGGAAGCATCAGAATATGATGATGAAGATGAGATAGCTGCAGCCGAGTTGGTTTGGGCACAAGAGCCAACTCAAGTCATTCAACGATGGCTGAGGCAGCAAAAAGGTACTTACGACTTTGATGTTTCCAAATCAGATAAACTATTTGAGTACTTGTTGAAGGAAGAACGCATCAAATTACCAGAAGGTCATCCCATGCTGCACCCTGAAGAGATTAAAGACAAGAAGTATTATGGTTTCCATAATACCAGATCTCATTCTATAAATGATTGCTGAGTGTTCAGAGCGCGGATCCAGAAAGCTATCCAGGAGGGACATTTGAGATTCGATGGAAAGATGAAGGTTGATGGTAACCCCTTCGGACAGAATACCGTATCCTTCTCTGTTAATATGGTTAATGCAGCTGACCCCAGAGGCAAAAGTAAGATGAAGGTATTAACCTCTAATAGAGCGAGAGAGGCTGGTGCTGTTGACCCTTATCGGCAAATCACAAATGAAGAATTTCGACAACGAGTTCGGTTTCAGGATAGCCGAACTGAAAAGGGTGAAGCTTCTAGACCCAGAATCACGACACGTATTTTATTGAACAAATGGCGTCGGTAGCAGGAACGGTACCAGAAGCAAAGGTTTTATGAGGAACAAAGGTTCATAAAGAAGCAACAGAGGTACGAAGAGGACATATGCCGAGAGGAACGAGAATCTATGAGGGAGCAAGAGCAATCTCATTGGGAGTGCTCATTCTTCAAGTATTGCTGGAATGAAGGCTTAAAGCTGCCTGCCAAGAACAATTGCCCTGAGTGCAGTGTTCAATATTCTGAATATAGGCAGTCTTGAGTCAACCGCCATTCGGTCCATGAAAGGCTTGGGGTTCGAATCCCTGAAGACGATCGACGCTTAAAAATAAATGATTCCGAAAATCAGCAAAGAGGAAGGTTTGCCGATCGAAGTTGGGCACGCGCTGAGGAGGAAGAATACCGCGAATATGTTTGGTAGAAAGGATAGTGGTGTCCACCAGGATTGAGGACGTGCCAGAAAAGAAGAGTGCAGCGCTTAAGGAACAGGGAATTGGAACAAACAGGCATCAAAACAAAGCAGATTTGGCGTCCTAAAGAAAAACCTAATGGAAGTGATCATTCGGCTGATGCGTGCATGGCATTCTTTCTCCCATCAGAATTCATAGCTCCTGAGAATCAAAATGTCCACGAAGAAGTGTATTCAGATTTTGACGAAGACGAATTCCAAGATCTGTTAGCTCAACTTGTGTTAGCTCAATGGGCAGTTTTTGATAAACCAGCTAAGCACCGACACTTGGTGCCACTTTATATGAGAGGATATGTCAATTGCAAGCCGCTGACCAAAATGTTTATTGATGGAGGAGCTGCCATAAATATCATGCCATATACTACCTTCAGGAAACTTGGGATGGCGAGTGAAGAATTATTGAAGACTGACATGGTGTTGAAGGACTTTGCTGGTAATTCTTCTGATACTCGAGGAGCAGTTCATGTTGAGTTGACGATTGGATCGAAAACTTTGATTACTACTTTCTTCGTCATTGATGGCAAGGGGGCATACAGTTTGCTTTTAGGAAGGGATTTGATACAAGCAAACTGTTGTGTTCCGTCAACTATGCATCAATTCCTCATCCAGTGGATTGGAGAAGACGTCGAAATTGTCCATGCTGATGATTCGGTGAGTGTCGCTAATGCAGAACCCATCTACTGGGAATATGATGGTGTCGAGTGTTTCTCTGGAAGAGTTTGGGAAGTAGGTCTTGTAAATATTTTTGACAAGGACCAACAGCCGGTTCAAACGATCGGCTCTCAGAGCAATTTTTGAATAAGTAATCCGATTGGTGGTAATGGAGGAGAGTCGGGACCAATTTTCATGTCGGCTGATAAGGAATAAAGTGTTGGTGATGAAGCCGAAACAAGACCAATATATGCAAGTTTGATCCGAATTATAATTAATAAACCATGTGAAAGGTTTCTGCCTATTTCTCCATTACCAAAACTAAAGAAGAGTTCACACGAAGTGACGTACAACAGAAAGCTTTCGATGAAATTGAAGAATATATAAAGGCACTTTCACAACTTGGTAAATTTGTTCAAGTTGTACGTGGCGGCCGATAGCCTAACAATAGGATCGGCCCTTATATAGAATTTGAAGATAAAGAAGGAGTAATAGCTCGCTTTAGCCGAAGATGTTAGACCCAGGGACGGATATTCGGGTATGAGGAAATTCTGTTCATGTATGTGTTGCTTATGAACCAAGCTTCAGCGTTACTTGTTAAAAGCCGAATGCGTAGTGGTTATGTATGAAGCAGATTCGAGAATGTTTGTATACAGAGATAGCCGATGTAAAGCATCGTCTTTAGCAGAAAAACACCTAATGAGTTGGAATATAGCCGATATTATTTATATCGCCTTTAGCACAAAAAAATGTTCATAATCCTGGTGATCCTGGCATTTTTCAAATAGCAGGTTTATCGGGAGAAGAGAAAGGTGAAGTGCAGTAAGTAAGATGCCGAGCGACATGACATTGCAGAACAAGATCTAGTCGGATAAGATGACGTCATGCGTTCGGGGAATATTTCTTCGGAGAGATATTGCGATCGGGAAAGTCACTGAGGTGATCGGGAAATGCATATAGACATTATTCAGAAGGAAACAAACTTCATTTACAGATTTGTCCTAGTAGAAACTACCCTTGGAATAATTTGTTCAGAATGAACTGCGGGTCAATAAACTCAACAATAGCAGCGTCTTGATCATCATAAGTTTCAATATCCCCCATTTCATCCAGGTATCCGTCTGCAAAGACCGACTGGTAGGGAAGAATAGTCCTCTTTGGTCCAAGAACTCATTGCTGCTAACCTGAGGGAGACCCCAGTATGCACACCTTGAAAGACAACCTGATCTATGCGGCCGTCCACGGCATCAAGACGAGCTTCGGCTGAATCCCCATGAGCATTTACCTTGATGGCAATTCTGTTCACTGCCGTTTTCATACGGTTATTCTCTGCAGAAAGAGCTAGCAAGAGGAAAGGGTGCGTCAGGCAAAGCAAGATCAACCAGAAGGAGGGAACCAAGGCTTCACTAACCTGTGATGATGCTGCAGAGCTGTTTCCGTTGGTCCGCCCACTCAGCTTTTTTGATGTCATACTTCTTGGATAAATCTTCTAACTCTTTCTGGACCTTATCCTTCTCCTCGCGGTATCGGAGAGCATCCAAATAGGTATGCTGAAGTAAGTCATCAAACTCAGAATCTGGTGGCCTAGAAGGATTGAGAGAGGCTGTTGGAGCTACCGTTTCTGGAAAAGGAACCCAAGCTTGGCCGGAGGAAGACCCCACCCTGGAGAGAGAGTAGACAGTGAATCAGGAATGGATGAACGGGACAAGGCTATCGCAAGGGGGCAAGAAATCAATTTTTTACCCATAACGCCAGTGAGTTCGGCTTCCTCCTGCTTCGTATCCAATGGGATGCCTGCCATGATCACCATTGCCTGCCATTGATGGGAACACAAGCGAAGAATTTTCTCTCTGACTTGAGCTAGAGGCCGAGGAGTGGAGAGTTTGCAAGTCAAAATGTTCGATTGAAATCAGGAGTGATGGCCTGTCTAGAATCGTGGTTATAGAACTATGGCTCGCGCGCTGGAAATCAAGCATCGGAGTAAAGTTTTTCGTAGTTTATGGGCCGTTTTTGGGCTAGGCCGAATTCTTGATGACTAGAGGAGGTGGTGACTCCAGAATCGGGAAGCCGATAGAAATCAGCTAGAAGATTGTTGCTGCATAAAGAGTTTAATTTCGGTTAATTGTTTGGAAGCTCATCGGCACCAAAGACAATAAGTTTGACCAATTGAGAAGGATTATTCCAAGCAATGGAGTTTTGACGAAGAGGTCTTCGAGAAAGCCGAAAACAAAAAAAATCCCTTAAAAGAGTACTATCCTGATATCGTCATGGTTTAGAAACATGAGAGAATATTAGAACTTTGGATCTAAAATAACTGATTACAACAAAGCGAAGATGACTGATGTGATTATCAGCGATAGCCGATGAGATATGCATCGCCGCTGGAGTAAAGATAAAAGACAATGTACAGAGCAGGACACACATTGATCTCGGAGGATCAGTCACAGATTGGATCAAGCAGAAGAACTTTTATTTACAAAAGGGGGAACACAAGATTACAATAAGGATGGTCAGTTCGTCCACCCCATCCTACACCTAATCGGGAGAGTGTGGTCAAAAGAATCGGCTAGATCTGTTCCAGCCTCCTTCATATCATCTACAGAGTGTTCTACCCTATCTTCTAGCTCTCGCTCGTAGACATCAAATCTACGGTAATCAGCGCGGGAGTGGATCCGCACGACATTGAAGGCGAGCGCCGCGCCGTACCCCATGCCGGCTCTGGAGATGACGGGGAGGATTCGGTTAACCTCATTTACCCGCTTCAGGGCCGTCGTGCCTATCACGTCGGCCGTGATAGCAAGCTTGGTGACGGTGGCGTCGAGGGCATGGAGTTTAGCTGCTGTTGGTAGTTCTTAGCTTCACTAAAGATAGAGCTAGGCAACTATCCCCGGTAACAGCCCAGAAATGCTTGTTGACACTAGCTAACGTCGTTACTAGGAGTAGACTATGGAATCTATTCCAGGCAACGGTGTCAGAAGTGCTTGTAGCAAGTCCGGTCACTATTCCTAAAGGAATGAAGCTAAAGCAGCTATCTACTAATGTCAAGTGGGGTTGTCAATCCTGACACTAGTAGGAGCTAGCTAGAGAGATTGCAATCTACGAAGAGGAGATTCTGCAAGCACACAGAACTATCGTAGTAGCACTTCCCCTGGGAGTACCAGGTGTCGATTTATTTGATCCCAAGGGAAGGCTAGGGTGGTGTATGAGTCGAGTCAAGGAGGGGATGAGAGTCGAAGAAATAAGAAAAAGGAAAAGGGGAGAAGAGAGGAGAAGAAAGGCTAGAAAGAATATATGGATGGATAGATAAGGATGAAATGGATGGCTAAGGTAAGGTGGATAACTAGATAGATAGATGGTAAATAAGGGTAACTAAGGGTAACTAACTACTAACTAGTAACTACTCCTAGATAACCACGAAGCAAGATAACTACGAAGCAAGACAGGCAAATGTCAATTAAGCAACCAAGTTAAGTAAAGTTTTATTCCTATCTTATCATGTATCGAGGCGTACTAGCCTTTACCACTGACTTAGGTTGAGCGCTAGCACAACGAGCCTTACTGTTAAACTGGGCCAACTACGTGGTGGAATTCAAGGCGCACAGGGTTGTCACCACCTGCTTGCTACCACAGCTATCCGGGGGTCCAGCCGTATCTGAAGGTAAGTCTATAACTAAGCACCACGCTTAACTATATTCTAATCTCTACCCTAGCTTTGAATAGAGACACCCTTGCGGACATCAGAGCAAATACTTGACTTAATAAGATAAACACTAAACTAACTAAGCAACCTATTGGCAAAGATCAATCACTAAGCACACTAGAGATTAACTACTATGGCTAAGTGAATTGAACTGTAGGATAGCTAGGCACTCAAGCAATCAATCAAGTATACTACTCAATACTGATAAATAGAATAAAGTAATACTTGAAATGATGAAATAGAATATAGTAAAGTGCTTGAGTAACAAGAGCAAAACCTGAACTGGAGATGAAGGAAGACTCTTCCCAGCTTCAGGACCGATCACTCGCACGCCTCTACTCTTGAGCTAAGCCTTGAGCAGTGCTTCCGCGAGGGCAAAGATGCCTTGCTCTACTAGCTACCTACTTGCCTAAGCTCTCTGAGCTTCTAACCTAACTCTCACTTGCTTTTCTTGTTTGTGTGTTTCTCTGGGATGGTACAAATGAAGTGTTGCCACCAGGGGGGTATTTATAGCCTTATGGAGTGAGGGGGTACTTATAGGGGGCAGCCAGCCAACCTAGGGCTAACCCTAGTGGCGGGCGCCAGCCCTAGGTGGCGGCCGCCACCCTCATCACCGTTGGATGCACCGCCTTTGCTTCAACGGCATCCAGGAGCTCCAGGGAGGCGGTGGTTAGGTCGGTTGCATGTCTGAGTAACCGCCATTTGGTCTTGATCCACGCCATTCCATCCTGAGCCGTCCGATGCCACTGACCTAGTGACCAAGGGCCAAGATTTGGCCTTGGAATGGTCACACGGATCAGTGACGTGGCAAAGGGGGAGAGTTGGGCCTGTCCATGTGGCGGGCGCCACTTTGGGGTGGCGGGCGCCACCTCTGGTTGGCGGGCGCCACCCCACTCGGGCCCAAAAGGGTCCTGGTGAGTGGGCTCATCTCCTGGTGGGTCCATTCTCCAAATTTGGTCCAAATCCTGCATTCAAATAAAATTCTATGGACATGTGGAATTTGGTTAGTTTGAAACCTATTTGACTACATTTCATGCCTTTTTGGTGAATTTTAGGGTAAAATGTTTATGGTAAAACAGGTGTTTAAGGACCATCAACAGCTGCCAGAGCTGAAAGGAAGAAGAGTGAGTAAAGGCAGGAAGGGAAAATAGGAAAAAGAAATGATAAAAAATATTTACCGGCGGCCCGATTATGAGTGACGTCACGCTCCCGAGAGATTCGGGTAATCTCCCGATCCTTCCCTTCCAGATCGAATTGAATGTCTGCGATTTTCTGGGTCAGGTCTTCAGAGGAAACGTCGTCGATCCTCCTAAATAGAAATAATAAAGTAAGAACAGCTGCTTCTTTTTTGAAACAAGAGAAAGAAGAAAGGAATAACCTCTTCTTAGAGGTGCTGGAAGCACCAAGCTCGGAGCTATGTCGACTCTCTACAGAGGACATCTTCTGGATTGGAATGGATGATGAACTGGAAGAAGAAGGGTTTTTTTGGTTTTAAGGTCGAAGCAGGGGAGTTTGGAATGCGCAAGCCGAAACAGAGTGAAGGAAGACTTTAAAGGATCCCAAGAGGTGCATCAGGAGATGAATCGGTAGGTGAAGTAATTATGACATGCAAAATTTCTACAAAAGTGGATGCTTCCGGAGGTTCCACGTATGTATACGGAGAAAAGGAATTTTGGAACAAATATTTGTCCCAAAATTAGGGGGCATGTGTTGACACCAGATTTTCGCACACACAAGGGAATGACAGATGGGCCAGTGTGCGAGAGATGGTCGTATGATGCATTTGGCAGAAGGCCAAGATCGGTTAATTCTCGGGGTCCTGGCATGTGCATGAGCGGTCGGCTATCTTGCAAGGCAGTAATTTTGTTCGGGAAACAGATATGGCGAGTGGAGTCGGCTTGCATAAGAAGACACATGACAATGGAGAGCGCCAAAAAGAATAAGTATAGGACTTGTATCTTTCCAAATTGTTTGTTATGTAAATCGTAATCGTCTAGGACTCGTGTTTCGCCCAGGGTATAAATATAAACCCTCGGCCATTGTAAAAAAGGGTTCACAACCATATCAATACAAACCGGCCCCGTGCCACCTTCGAGTCCTTAGTCGTGTCGTCGAGTTCTTCGAGAGGAATCATCGATCCGTCGACCTCCGTAAGTCCCGGCAACCTTGTTATCATGTCTAGTATCATGCGGTGGATTTAGATGTGATGCAAGTAGTCTTGTTTGTTTTCAATGGTCGTGCGGCGATCCCTTGTTAGCAATCAAGAAGTCTTTCCTTATGGGTAAATACCGTGCGGCAGGCGTTTATTCATATGTTTAGCAAAAGCGAGATAGTTATCGGCTCTACTAGATTTGGCAAGATCTAGTAGATTCATCAAGTTATCATGTGTTGCGTGTTTTAATTAATTCTGTAACACTCTTTTGCCCAATCTAGATTGATCTTTGTTCGGCCTTGCTTTATAAGTTTAGTTGTTTTTTTCCAATAATTGTATGATCATGATGGCCGAATCAATTTCCAATCTAGGTTGTTACATGTTGTGGGTTCATGCATGTCAATCACGCTTGAGCTTTGATAAAACTAGGTGTCGTGCGGCAGATGCAGGTTTTAGCTTGGTTTGATCATGCTTGTTTGTATGTTCCTTCTTCATGGACCCCAACTCTGCTAGTTTGCCGAGCTTGGTTAAGCTTACATGAGTAATGAGAGTTTATAGATCTGTTCAGATGTACATATGCTTTTAGCTTCTTATTGTCAGGTTGTATCATGCGGTGGATTGACCTGACTGTAAGAATTGGATTAATCTATGCATGTGTTGTTTGAATAGATTTATATTCTCAAATTTACTTATTTATAATTCACTATGTCTTGATGACGTTTCCTTACATGTGCATTCGGCAACCAACTGCTTATATATGTTTATTTTAATGTTAGCCGAATGATCTTTAAACCTGTTGATAGACAGCTTCTATAGCTGTGTGCCGTCATGATTGGTTTTAAAGCCGTAAATATGGAACTGTCTGGTTTTATCCGGCATGTTCCAGTTTATTCTCATAATTTTATCCCTTGTTGGTTTTCAGGTCAAACCTGAAGGACCGAGAATGCAACCAGAAAGCGACTAGAGGGGGGGGCTGAATGGGAGCTTTAAATTTCCTTTTTAGAAACTTTAAACCTCTGTCCCGAAAATCAACCCCGAGAGCAAAACCGATGCGCGTGATGTCCACGACCCAAGAGAATGGGTGGATGTTCCCTAGGAACACAGCGGGACACCACAAAAATTCCCTCGCCCAAGTTCACGCAGGACAACTAGTGACAGGATGAACTTTGGGTAACCTCAACCTCCCCCGAGCAACGCGAGGGCGATTCAGGCTATTTTGTAAAGCGAGAAACCCGATTTCTGTAGAGCACGAAGTCAGGAATCCAACGCAACAAGCAGATCTCAAATCGAACGTCGAACAAACAAACTGCGGACGAAACTGCGCGAAAACAGATGCATCGGACGCTGGCCTGCGTCCGATGTCTTAGCACCGGACGCGTCCGATGCAAACAGGACCTCTCTAGAACCTTACTGGACTGGCATCGGACGCTGCTACAGTGAAACCCTAGCGTCCGATGCTAGACCCCCCGGCGCGTCCGATGGCAACGGACGATACGATGGTCAGCGTCCGATGCTCCTTCAAAAACACTATCAGACAACATGTGGCACCGGACGCTCCGATGGAAACGACTCAGCGTCCAATGCTCAAGAACACAGCGTCCGATGGTCCCGATACTACACTATTCTTCCGCGAAAATCACCCGATCTCCTCCGAATCAAATGCACTAAGGCTTAGACTTGGTATGAGGAGTTCCAAGGAGGTTAGTGAGCTATCCTAAAGGAATCATGGCTCGAACCTAACTCCAAATCGGTGAATTGGAAGAATTTGGGACACAAGAGCAAAACTTGATCCGAAACAAAAATCGACTGATCTACTAGCTCGTGAGGTTAGAGTTTATTTCCTTCAGTGGAAAGAAGTGCCTCATGATCTAGAACAACTTGGTTCAAATGGATTTGCGAAAGACGCACCAAGCAAAGAGATCGATCGACGGGAAAAACGTGGAGAAAAGCAATCCGCGAAGAACACAAACAAAACACGAATCACAACCACGAATTTGCAACCGTGTGGCTACCACACGCTACAATAGTGAGATTACGGTCTCACTTCCTCAAAATCTCACGGGCACAGAGGTATGGTTCTCTTCTCTGTGGATCTCAGTTCGCTACAGCAGGGAATAGGGAGAGCAGGAAACCCTAGGTGTCAAAGACCAAATGACTGAGATAGATGGGGAGGTGGGTGTCTCCCCCTACTTATCCTAATTCTAACTATTCCTAATTTCCACTCTACCCCTAACTACTTACAGAGCGAACTAGCTAAACCCTAAGGTTATTCTGGACCAACTCATGGTAGGTGGTGATCTGACGGCCACGCCCGCATAATAGGTAGCGTTGCCTCGACGCAACCTCACCGATTGCCGCCACGTGCCGCCACCGCTCTGCGTCCTTTTCACGGACTCCGCCCCCTGGTTTTATGGCCAAAACCGGGAAACCAGCCTTCACAGCCAACCCCTAGTTTTGAGCCCCAAACCGGGAAACCAGCCTCCAAGTCCATCCCCTGGTTTTGAGGCCGAAACCAGGAAACCCGCCAGTGCCCAGGTTTTGAGGCCCAAACTTGGAAACCGTCCTCAGCCCGAGTTTTGTGGCCCCAACTCGGAAACCCGCAGCACGCCTAGGTTTTGTGGCCCAAACCTGGAAACCGTCCACCCGATGGTTTTTCTCTGGCTCTACCACCAAACCGAAACTGTAGAGGGGATGCACCGCCCGTGCACCCCGTCCACCGACACGTGTCCCCAGGTCCTTGACCTGAGCAACACCATGCCCCGCAAGTCTCCGCTCATCGCTGTCCCAGGCTGTCAGTCCCTCAGTCCAAGCCTCACGTCTGCCCTTCACCGCTCCCGGTCCGTCGGCACGGCACGTCTCTACTTGACCTTCACCTTGCCCTCGATCACTGTCTCTGTGCTCGACACCTGCACAACACAAGCCAAAGAACCTGCGATCAAACCCGTTGACAATCACTCATCACTCGAGACTCGGCATTCACCCATGTATCCGCAATCTCCCCCCTTGATGAGTGCATTGTCAACTACCAACACAAATCATAATGGAAGGAGAATGAAGGAAGAAAGGAGAGGAGAGAACTCGACCAAATGACCCAAAAGCAGCAAAGCCGAAGAAGGTCAAGTGGAAAGAGCAAGACAACTTGGTCCCCAAAGACATGGGCAACGGCTCGACGCAACTAAGCAAAGCAAAGCTAGCCCTCAAGAAGAGGTAGAACAGGCTCAACACCGCTAGCAGATACCAATTGAAAAATCAAAGCACAATACTAGTCCCTCAAGACAGAGGCATAGAGGCTCAACACAACTAGCAGAAAGCTCGACATCAACTGAAAAGCTCGATACCAACTGAAGCAAAAATGCGACCGCTAGTCCCTCAAGATAGAGGCAAAGGCTCAACACGACTAGCAAAGTGCTCCGAACCAATTGGAGATTTCAAAAAATTTATCACGAGCAAATTCCCCTTTGCATGGTGCACACAACCGATTCCTCTCCCCTTAGTTGAACATGGGAGGCATGATTTGTCCAAATTCTCCCCCTTAGTTGAAAATGCAGCATCAAGTGAAAAATGCAACAATAAGTCTCAAGCAAGGTCTCCCCCTGGGAAAATGCACCATCAAATGTGCCAACAAGAGAAGTTCTCCCCCTTCCAATATGCATATGAGTCATAGTGCAACTTAGCAGCTTCAGGAATATAGTCAAGAAAATGCAAAGATGCTCTAAACAGTATAGCTCCAACGACTCACTGGAAAGCATACAAGCTAGCAAAGGCTTAAACTGATCACCAAATATGAAATATGAACATACGAGCAAAGTGAGCAGTTTTTAGACAAAAAGTATTCACCATCAAAATAGCACAAAACATGTATAGACAGGAAATCAGACAAGTGCTAAACATGTATACAAGGTGAACTACCCCTAGCACAGTTCAATCATCATTCTATAGAGTGAAACATAGTCTTGTATATCCAAATTTTATCGGAGTTGCAGCGGTTAAGATTACACAAGTTAAAATTTCAGCATGTGATTGCGAGAGGTTGAAAGCCTGTCATTGCCTAACTTTTCAACTGTCCGAAGCCTATGCAGAAGCAATCAGAAGCTTAAAGCAACAGTTTCGGTCATACACTACACAGCTCAAGTTTAACTCAAAGTGCAATGAGAAACAGTCTCGAAACTATGATGTGTTGACAAGCAATCCCATCTCGATCTTTTCAATTCACTTAAAACTTGGTTCAAATTTTATTGACAAAATATGAACAGACCAAGCAAGTGACAGACTCAGAACTAGAGACATAGCAACCTAGCATATATGAAAAGCACGAGTGAATTCAACACATCCTACACATGCTAGTTGCATATCTCAATGGTGAACATTTTCAATTTTAAGTTCACTAAGCAGGTTCACCATTCAAAAATAGCTCAGCTCAAAACATGTATCAGTGATCAGAAAGAGCATAAGCTACTAATATCAACATATAGCATCGGAGCATACTATAGAGAGCATAATTACATTTTAAAGATTATATACACGAAGCTCAGAATGTAAAAGCGTATGCTGAAATGCAAAAGAAAAACAAAGCAAACGAGAAAATAGTCAGTCTATGATACAAGATCCAAAATGTTTCCCCCATCTAAAAGGGGAAACACACACCAAGCTCACCCCTCAACCGATTAAAGGTTGATTCGTCCAAAGGCTTGGTGAAAATATCAGCCAACTGATGATGAGTATCGACATGGCGAAGGTCGATATCACCCTTCTCATAGTGGTCTCGCAAAAAGTGAAAGCGCACATCAATGTGTTTGGTCTTCGAGTGAAGCACGGGGTTCTTAGCAACGCTAATCACACTCGTGCTGTCACAAAGCAAAGGAACACGAGAAAAGTTCAGACCAAAATCACGCAAACTGGCCATCATCCAAAGCAACTGGGAACAACAGCTATCCGCAGCAACATACACAGCCTCCGTGGTAGACTGGGCGACACTAGACTGCTTGCGAGAAGACCACGATACAAGAGAAGAACCAATAAATTGGCAAGTCCCAGAAGTGGACTTGCGCTCAATACGACAACCAGCAAAATCGGCATCGGAATAACCTCAAAGGGAGAGGGTGGAAGAAGCTGAATACCAAATCCCAAACTCAGGTGTGAAACGAAGGTACCTGAAAAATGCGCTTAACCGCCTGACAGTGAGAAGTGCGCGGCGATGCCTGAAAGCGCACGCACAGACACACCGCGAACTGGATGTCCGGGCGTGTCGCCGTCAGGTAGAGCAGCGACCCGATCATGCTTCGGTACTCCTTCTGGTCCACAGCTTCTCCATCCTTGTCCGCATCCAGGGCCGTTGTGGTCGACATGGGTGTTGGAAGGGGCTTGGCCTCACCCATATCGAACCTCTTCAGCAAGTCCTTGGTATACTTGCCCTGGTGCACAAACGTCCCTTCTCGGGATTGCTTAATTTGCAATCCGAGAAAGAAAGTCAGCTCGCCCATCATACTCATCTCGAACTCCCTGCTCATAGTATCTGCAAACTTGGCAACCAAAGCGTGAGAAGAACCACCGAAAATGATATCATCCACGTAGATCTGGACCAAGAGAGTGTCTTTTCCTTGCTTGAGGAGAAAGAGCGTTTTATCCACACATCCCATTTTAAAACCCTTAGCAAGCAAAAAGGTTCTCAACCTATCATACCAGGCTCTAGGGGCTTGTTTCAAACCATATAAAGCTTTGTGGAGTTTGAAAACATGGTTTGGAAACTTGGGATTTTCAAAACCGGGGGGTTGTTCAACATAAACCTCTTCTTCTATGTAGCCGTTTAAGAAGGCACTCTTGACATCCATTTGAAAAAGTTTGAAACCTTTGGATGCTGCAAATGCCAAGAGTATCCTAATAGCCTCCAAACGAGCTACAGGAGCAAAAGTATCCTCATAGTCTATCCCCTCCTTCTGACTATAGCCCTTCGCTACAAGCCTGGCCTTGTTTCTAACAACGTGACCATCCTCTCCTTGCTTGTTTTTGAAAACCCATTTTGTCCCAATAGGCTTACAGTCTGGAGGAGGTGGAACTAAAATCCAAACCCGATTTCACTCAAAGTTCTCTAACTCCTCATGCATGGCATTAACCCAATCCGGATCCGTCAAAGCGTGTCCAGCATCTCAGGGCTCAAAATCAGCAACAAAAGCAGAATGAGCAAAGTGAGAGATTTGAGACCTGGACCGAGTGACACGTTCGTCAATGTTGCCGATCATCTGCTGAGGGGGGTGTTGGCACTGGATGTGTCGTGGCGCCTCCCGTGCAGAAGTGATCTCCCCCTCAACAGCAGCTGGTGCCTCCCCGGGTACAAAAGGTACCGCTCGGGGTGGTGGATCCCACGGCCCCCAGGAAGAAGAAGTGTCGGGGCCGTGAGTCATAGTAGAAGCCGCTCCTTGCGGCACAGCAGGTGGAGGGGGTGCTGGATCATCCATACCTTCAGCACCCTCATCCTCGTCATCAAAAAGAGGCTCACCAACCTCATGATCACCTGCACGCTAAAAACGAGAAGAAGGACAAACCATGGTCTCGTCAAAGGTGACATCGAATGTCTCCATGACTCGGTTAGTGTCAAGGTTAAGTACACGATATGCACGAGTATGAGTGCCATAACCCAAAAACACGCCGTCAGAAGAACGAGACTCAAATTTGTCCAGGTTGCCTTTCTTCAATATAAAACAGTGGCAACCAAAGACTCTAAAATAACTCACCTTGGGCAGTTTTCCAAAACGCAACTCATAAGAAGTCTTTTTCAAGAAAGCTCAGAGAAAAATGCGATTGTTCATAGCTTCTGCCCAATATCGCCTAGGAGTCCTATGCTCATCGAGCATCGTCCTGGCCATCTCTACAAGGGTCCGATTCTTCCTCTCTACAACACCATTCTGAGGGGGTGTGTAGGGGGAAGAAAATTGATGCTCTAAACCCAAAGAGTTACAAAACTTCTAAAAAACCGAATTCTTGAATTCAGAACCGTTATCACTCCTAATAGCTCGCATCGAGTTCAAAGGGAACTCGTTCTGAAGACGCAAAATCAGATTGCGAGCTAAAGAGAAAGTCTCGGTCTTCTTAGCTATAAAGAAGACCCACGAATATCTCGAAAATCGTCAACAATGATAAGAACATACCACTTCCCCCCAACAGAGCTCACCCGAGCCGGACCAACAAGGTCCATGTGTAAAAGCTCTCCAGGGCGCCGTGTCATGACCTGAGTCACTGGATGGTGGGGAGCGGCAACCATCTTTCCATGTCTACAAGAATGGCAAACAAGGTCCTTCTCCATCGACAACTTGGGCAATCCTCGGATCAGGCCAAGTGAGCTAAGCCTTGCAAGCAAGTCGAAGCTTAAATGACCGAGCCTCCTATGCCACTTCCAAAGATCAGAGGAGGAAGGACCAGCCAAAAGACAGCGGGAAATACCAAACGACTCCGAGAAATTCGCACGAAAGACTTTCCCAAAGGGTGAAATCAAACAAACAAGATTGCCCTGAGGATCCAAAATGCGACTGAGATTCGGTTTGAAACGAATCTCATAGTCATCATCAAATAGTTGCGAAACAGAGAGAAGGTTAAAATGCAAGTTAGAAACAAGAGCAACATCACGCAACACAAAGTACTCATTAACTCGCACTGACTCACGAGACAACACTTTACCTTTGCTATTGTCGCCGAAGGTGATAAACTCCTTTCCGGCGACCGGACTAAGACTGGAGAACCACTTGGTGTTTCCGGTCTTGTGCCACGAGCAACCGGAATCCACCAACCAAACGTCCTCCAATCGTTTTACCTACATCAATAAAAAGACATAGGGTGAACATACGGTCCAACACTGGGGTTAGTGAAGTAGGAAGAATACCAGTGTTGGGCCGGCTGCTCAAAAGAACGGTTAGAAGAAAAACCATTCCTAGCACGCCTACGGGGGAAGCGATCACCATGTTGAGGAAAACGTGGTCCGCTAAGGGAAGAGCGTCCATCGCGATACTCAAAACGCGGTGGAGGAAAACGCTCTACAACAAAGCCACCGCCACGGGGTCCATAGCCTACAACTGCAGGCTACCGCCGGGCATGTCCTCTCCGCTGCCTAGGCCTGGGAACTTGAGGTTCTGAACCTCTGGGCCTAGCAGCACGCCTCTGAACATTCGGCGCATGTACATCATGGAAAGGATGGTACATGTCCGCATTGTTCATCTCCCTAACACGGCGCGCCTCTCTCTTGCGCCGAAAACAGAACTCACTCAAGTGTCCATCTCTGCCTCAGTGCTCACAATGGTACCTCACCGCTCTCATAGGGGGTTGTTGGTACTCACGGTAGTGGGTGTGGATCACTTTGCCCTTCTGTGGCATAAGCTCCTCCTGGATAGGTGGCATGGTGTCCAGCTTGTTCTTGAGGTGGTTTGGTTTGGGAGCCCATGATTGTTTCTTGGGTGGAGCTCTCGGAGGTTCAACAAAGACCCCATCCTTGGTGTTAGGCTTGAGAGGCTCTTTGGCTGGTATCTTGGTAAGCTTGGGAGTAGTGGTGGAGTTAGGCTTCTCACATGGGTTCAGACCACTCGACTCTCCAGTCTTGCCAAAAGATGACACATCAACACCCGGAGCAAAACCTACACCAGGACCTCCAGCAGCTCGCTTGAATTGGGAGATCATCATCCCGAGCTGTGGCTCTCCACTAGACACCCATGACAAGATTGTCCGAAGGTATGTGTTTTCCTCCTCGATTTGCATCTTGTCATGCTTCACGTTCGCAATCTCCATCTCCAAACCCTCGCACAAAGCACACCTAGTCACACAAGTGCTACTCGAGCTGGCCTCCTCAAGAGACACAATCTTGGCATTCTTCTCTGCCAACTCGGATTGCAAGCCAGCACAAGACTTACACGCACCTAACAAGGAGGGTCTAGCCCTCAGCTCATCCAGCTCTCCAACCAAAGCAGCATACTTCCCTCTCAGATTGAGAAGGTCAGTCATGTGCTTGGTGCACATCTCACACTCAGCCTCCTCGGAAACGACCACGGTGGATTTAGCAAACTCAAGCTCCCTCACCGTGTCCTCCCACTTCTGCCTAAACTCCTTGCGCTCTCTAGCAGTACGCCTAAGCAACTTATCTTGACTAAGAAGCGCATCAGTAAGCTTCTTGACCTCAGTAGAAAGCTCATCATGGGTCAGAGATACCTGGGAGGTGTCATCGTCGTCGTCGTCGTTCCGAGGAGTGTGCTCCATCTTGCCGTCGACCTCATCACCAAGGGCCATGGTGCAGAAGCCCTCGTCGTCGGCGAAGAAGCAGAGACCGTTTAGCTTGTCCTCGATCCTCTTCTTCTTCTCGGACTCATCGTCGCTTGAGCAAGCGGAGTCGTCATCCGAGCCGTCGACGTCGCTGAGCGTGGCAAAGAACGCACGCTGCTCAGCCTGGGCCTTCTCCAAGTACTTCTTCTTGATGTACTCCTTGTCGAAGCCGCCCCTCTGCTTGTGCCTCGTGGGGACGTACTTCTCCTTGCGCTTGCCGGAGTCGTACTTGTGCCCATGATCGCCATTCCCAGATGTGTACTTCTTCTTGGGACAGTTGGCGATGAAGTGGTCGGGGTCGCCGCACTCAAAGCATCCTGAGCGTCCTCCTCCGCGGCGACGGTTCATGCGGTTGTTGTGAAACCGCGAGAACCGGTTGGCAAGCAAAGCCAACTCGTCATCTCCCAAAGACTCCAGCTGCTCCTCTGTGACAGAAAGAAGTGAAGACAAAGCAAAGCCTCCAGAGGGGTTATCAGAAGAGCCAGAAACCAAAGCCATAGTCGGGCCAGAAGGATTCTCATAAGAAGCCCTCGACATGGCGTCAATCTCACTAGACTTGAGCTTACTGAAGAGCTCGTCGCATGTGAGGGTCTCATAGTTAGACGATTCGATGATCGCCTGGACCTTTGAGTCCCACACCGACCGATCGAGAGTATGCAAAAGCTTCAAAGCTCTCTCATGATCGTCGAAAGGCAACAACTCCTTGTTTGCTCTCATCTTGTTGATAATGACCTGAAAGCGAGCGAATAAACTCTCTATGCTCTCGCCAGGCATGTGTCGAAAGTTCCCGTACTCCCACTTGTGTGACTCGTAGAGATGAGATTTGACTTGAGTGGTTCCCTCATGGAAGCGCATGAGGGTCCCCAAATCTCACGAGCCGTGGGGAGGTGAGAAACGCGATCAAACTTGGACATGCTCAAACAGGAGAAAAGAGCGTTACGCGCTCGGCTATTGGCATCGTGCTCATCCATCTGAAGCTGAGTAACACGAGCAGCCAAGACAACGTAATCAGCCTTGTTGCAAATCTCCCAAATAGAAGAGCCCATGCTCTGGAGATAGGCCGACATGCGTATCTTCCAATACGCATAGTTCGTCCCATCAAAGAACGGCGGTTTGCCCACGCCGCGATCCATGTCGCCTTCTGTGGATCTGGAACCGGCTAAGGTGGAAGATCCTTAACCTGCTCCGATACCAATTGAAGGACCGAGAATGCAACCAGAAAGCGACCAGAGGGGGGGGGGGGTGAATGGGAGCTTTAAATTTCCTTTTAGAAACTTTAAACCTCTGTCACAAAAATCAACCCCAAGAGCAAAACCGATGCGCGTGATGTCCACGACCCAAGAGAATGGGTGGATGTTCCCTAGGAACACAGTGGGACACCACAAAAATTCCCTCGCCCAAGTTCACGCAGGTCAACTAGTGACAGGATGAACTTTGGGTAACTTCAACCTCCCCCGAGCAACGCTCGGGGGATTCAGGCTATTTTGTAAAGCAAGAAACCCGATTTCTATAGAGCACGAAGTCAGGAATCCAACGCAACAAGCAGATCTCAAATCGAACGTCGAACGAACAAACTGCGGACGAAACTGCGCGAAAACAGTTTCATCGGATGCTGGCCTGCGTTTGATGTCTTAGCACCGGACGCGTCCGATGCAAACAGGACCTCTCTGGAACCTTACTGGACTAGCATCGGACGCTGCTACAGTGAAACCCTAGCGTCCGATGCTAGACCCCCGGTGCGTCCGATGGCAACGGACGCTTCGATGGTCAGCGTCCGATGCTCCTTCAAAAACACTGTCAGACGACACGTGGCACCGGACGCTCCGATGGAAACGACTCAGCGTCCGATGCTCAAGAACACAACGTCCGATGGTCCCGATACTGCACTGTTCTTCTGCGAAAATCACCCGATCTCCTCCAAATCAAATGCACTATGGCTTAGACTTGGTATGAGGAGTTCCAAGGAGGTTAGTGAGCTATCCTAAAGGAATCATGGCTCGAACCTAACTCCAAATCGGTGAATTGGAAGAATTCGGGACAAAAGAGCAAAACTTGATCCGAAACAAAAATCGACTGATCTACTAGCTAGTGAGGTTAGAGTTTATTTCCTTCAGTGGAAAGAAGTGCCTCACGATCTAGAACAACTTGGTTCAAATGGATTTGCAAAAGACGCACCAAGCAAAGAGATCGATCGACAGGAAAAATGTGGAGAAAAGCAATCTGCGAAGAACACAAACAAAACACGAATCACAACCATGAATTTGCAACCGTGTGGCTACCACACGCTACAATAGTGAGATTACGATCTCACTTCCTCAAAATCTCATGGGCACAGAGGTATGGTTCTCTTCTCTGTAGATCTCAGTTCGCTACAGCAGGGAATAGGGAGAGCAGGAAACCCTAGGAGTGAAAGAGCAAATGACTGAGATAGATGGGGAGGTGGGTGTCTCCCCCTACTTATCCTAATTCTAACTATTCCTAATTTCCACTCTACCCCTAACTACTTACAGAGCGAACCAGCTAAACCCTAAGGTTATTCTGGACCAACCCATGGTAGGTGGTGATCCGACGGCCAGGCCCGCACAATAGGTAGCGTTGCCTTGACACAACCTCACCGATTGCCGCCACGTGCCGCCACCGCTCTGCGTCCTTTTCACGGACTCCGCCCCCCGGTTTTGTGGCCGAAACCGGGAAACCAGCCTTCACAGCCAACCCCCGGTTTTGAGGCCCAAACCGGGAAACTAGCCTCCAAGTCCATCCCCTGGTTTTGAGGTCGAAACCAGGAAACCCTCCAGCGCCCAGGTTTTGAGGCCCAAACCTGGAAACCGTCCTCAGCCCGAGTTTTGTGGCCCAAACTCAGAAACCCGCAGCACGCCCAGGTTTTGTGGCCCAAACCTGGAAACCGTCCACCCGATGGTTTTTCTCTGGCTCTACCACCAAACCGAAACTGTAGAGGGGATGCACCGCCGGTGCACCCCGTCCACCGACATGTGTCCCCAGGTCCTCGACCCGAGCAACACCATGCCCCGCAAGTCTCCGCTCGTCGCTGTCCCAAGCTGTCAGCCATCACAGCTGATCCTCAGGCCACCGGTCCCTCAGTCCAAGCCTCACGTCCGCCCTTCACCGCTCCTGGTCCGTCGGCATGGCACGTCTCTACTTGACCTTCACCTTGCCCTCGATCACTGTCTCTGTGCTCGACACCTGCACAACACAAGCCAAAGAACCTGCGATCAAACCCGTAGACAATCACTCATCACTCGAGACTCGGCATTCACCCATGTATCCGCAAGACTAGCACGTCTCCGGATTCCAAACCGTCCGGGCACCCGATTGAAGCCACGCTTTTTCCGGCTTGCTCTGTATGAGGCGCGGACCACATTTTGCGTCAACAAAGAGTAAAACTTTATCTCCTACTTCAAACTCTTTCTTTTTGATCCGTTTATCGTGCCATCTCTTAGTCCTCTCTTTATAGAGCTTGGCACTATGCTAGGCTTTCTCTCGCCATTCTTCTAGTTCAAAAATTTGCATCTTCCTATTTTGGCCAGCTTGGTCAAGGTCCATGTTCCATTTCTTAATGGCCCAATGAGCTTTGAACTCAAGCTCAACAGGAAGATGACAAGTTTTCCCATAAACTAGTTGGTATGGGGACATTCCAATTGGGGTCTTATAGGTGGTCCGATAGGCCCACAGAGCTTCGGGTAATTTATGTTTCCATCCCTTTCCCATTTCTTCTACCGTCTTTTGCAAGATATTCTTTATTTGTTTATTGTCCTCCATATTCGGAGGATTGACATCTATCTATGATTTTTGTTGCTTCTTCTATGGGGACACATTTTCTCAAGAGTCCATCTGCACAGACCTTATAGAGATATGGTTCATCCCATAGGTGCGTTCTGCTTTGATATAACAGTTTCTTTTTATTCTCCCCCGGCGGGACATAGCCAGTGACTATAAAATTCATGATGTTTGCATACCTAGGGTTGGTATACGTGACTTTTAAAAGGGTATCATCGCGAAGGAAGTCATTTATTGGGAGATTGTCCGAATTATTGACTTGTAGTCTAGACAAGTGATCAACTACTGAATTCTCTACTCCTTTCTTGTCTCTTATTTCCAGGTCAAATTCTTGAAGCAGAAGGATCCAGCGGATCAACCTTGGCTTAGCATCTTTCTTAGTGAAGAGATATTTTAGAGCAGAGTGATCGGTATAAATGATCACCTTAGCTCCCACTAAGTAAGATCTAAACTTGTCTATGGCAAAGACTACGGCCAAAAGTTCCTTTTCTGTGGTTGCATAGTTTAGCTGGGGGCTAGTTAGGGTCTTACTAGCATAAGAAAAAGCATAATGCTTCTTATCTTTAGTTTGACCAAGGACGGCTCCCACAGCATAATCACTAGCATCACACAAGATTTCGAATGGCAAATTCCAATCTGGGGGTTGGATGATTGGTGCAGAAGTTAGCGCCTTTTTCAAAATATTGAAAGCTTGTAGACAATCCTCGTCAAATTTGAACGGGACGTCTTTTGCTAACAGGCTCGTTAAGGGTCTAGCGACTTGTGAGAAATCCTTAATAAACCTTCTATAAAAGTCGGCATGGCCCAAGAAGCTTCAGATTCCTTTCACATTAGTGGGTGGTGGCAATTGTTCAATTACATCGATTTTGGCTTTATCCACTTCTATCCCACGTTCTGAAATTCGATGGCCTAGGACAATTCCTTCCTGCACCATGAAGTGACACTTTTCCCAGTTAAGAACTAGGTCCTTCTCTTCACAGCGTTGGAGGACTTTGTCTAAATTGGCTAGGCAATCGTCAAAGGTTTTCCCATAGACCGAAAAGTTGTCCATGAATACCTCCATGATTTGTTCAATCATGTCGGAAAAGATGGACATCATACACCGTTGGAAACATGCCGGCGCATTGCAAAATCCAAAGGACATGCGTCTATAGGCATAAGTTCCATACGGGCATGTGAAAGTGGTCTTACTTTGGTCATCTGGATGGATTGGAATTTGGTGATAACCAGAATATCCATCCACGAAGCAAAAGAAGGAATGGTTTGCCAATCTTTCTAGCATCTCATCTATAAAAGGAAGTGGGAAATGATCTTTCTTTGTGGCTTTATTCAGCTTCCTATAGTCTATACACATCCTCCATCCAGTGATAGTGCGTTGAGGGGTTGACTCATTTTTCTCATTCTTAACGACTGTCATGCCTCCTTTCTTTGGAACTACTTGCACGGGACTTACCCATTCACTATAAGGAATTGGATAAATAATTCCCGCGTGCAAGAGTTTCAGAACCTCCTTTTTCACGACTTCACGCATAGCGTTATTAAGTCGTCTTTGGGGCTCTCTTGAAGGGGGTATCTCAGGATCGAGAGGGATACGATGGGTGCAGAGATTTGGACTAATTCCCTTCAAATCTTGAAGTGAATAGCCAAAGATAGATCAGTGTTTTTCTAAGACAAGGGTCAACCTACGGACTTCCTCTTCAGATAGCTTACTACTAATGATTACGGGAATCTTGGGGTCATTGTTTCGAAAAATGTATCTCAGGCCTTCAGGAAGAGGTTTTAGCTCTATGGAAGGTCGAGATGGCTTTTCCGATTCGTCTAAGCGAAACGGTTCATCTGTCTCGGCTTCTTCTTTGACAAAGAACTCAGAATCTTTTTAAAAATCATGCTGAGCCAACTCATAAAAGGTAGAGGTTCTTGCTTGATCGAGAAGATCTGGTTCTGGTCGACAATAGAATTTAATGCACGAACGAAAGGTACTGAGTACTCTTTTCCACCGATTTGAGCATTAAAGTGCTCTTGACATGGTCCTTGCAAGGCAAGTATGGACCAAGGTTGTCCTAAGAAGACGTCAAAAAGGACTACATTGAAAATGTAGAAATCTAAGAGCATGTCCGCTCCATCTACTTGGATGGGGACCATCTTTAGGATTCCTTCACTTTCCAAGATGTCAGCATCTGGGTCTCTTAAACACCGTTTAGTTGGCTATCGTTGAAGGTCGGGGAATGTTCTGGATACGTAATTACTAGCAAGAACATTAATTCCCATGATAGGGTCATAAAAGGCAAAGGCTCTTTCTCCCCTAATTCGACAATTTATTATGCCAGGTACATTATCTATGCGAGGCATGTTTTCTGTTACTTCGGCTTCCATTGTCCATTCATGACTCATGACAGCTGAAAGTTCCAAAAGACGCTCTCGGCTATAGATTCCATCAGAAGACTCAGGAAGTGGTTTGTCGGATGGGAGAGCTTGAACGGAGTAGTTCATAGCATTTCCGTAATCCTCAAACACATCATCCTCTATCTCGCCCAAAAATTCCGGAAGAATTTCTTCCCAGATGTGGATGGAATAGGCTCCGTTAAGTCCAGCGAGCTAGACTCGGGCTCTTCTTGTTGTTCTACGATCGAAACTTGAGTTTCTACGACTTCTTCGTCAGGGATTTCATCGGAAACTCCAGTATAAGGAGTATTCTCGAGAATTATATCAAGAACCTCCTTTCCACCTCGTGGAGAAAGATGAAGAAACGCTCCACCTGACGAATGATCAAGGTGAAGTGCGCTCTCTTTCTCTAGACCGACATAAAAATGCTGAAGGAGCATTGGATCAGGTATGGCTATATCGGGTCCTGAATTGATTAAATCAATAAAACGGGCCCAAGCCTCCCCTAATGTCTCCTTATCATTTTGTCTAAAGGTCAACACTTCTACTCGTAGTTGTACCACTCGGTGGACAGGGAAATACGTTAAGATAAACTTGGTCCGTAAAGTTCCCCAGTCTCCTCAGGCACTTTCCACGGTTCGAGCATGCCATGTTTCAGCTGCTCCCGTCAAAGTGAACGGAAACAGCTTCCACTTGACAGTGTTAGGTGAAATGCCCGAAATGTTCAAGCATGCACAGACTTCCTCAAACTCACGTAGATGTGTGTAGGGATTTTCTGATCCCGTAAATATGCTCTCCTGAACTTTGTTAATAAAGTCAGGGCGCAATTCGTAACTATCGGCATATATAGGTTGTGATGATGAATGTGGCTCTAATCGCGAACTCTTAGGAGCTGCGAATTGGAAGATAGATTGGTTCTCCATACGGAGAGGGTAAAGATGATCCTAACTCTAGTCTCAAAAATGAGCTACCGTTCCCCGGCAACGGCGCCAGAAAAGCTTGTTGACACCTCGGGTGGCACGCAAAAGAAACCGCAAGCGCACGGCTGTCAGTTGTAGCGTTTCACCTCAGAGTATTCCGGGGTATTGAATCCACAAGGAACGCGAAGTGATTTTGAGAAAACTAGGGGGATAAGGATATCTAGGATAGATGAAGGGGAATGGGCACTATCTACTGGGGTAGATCCTAGTTCTATTAGACTTCTAGTGATTTAAGTTCTTTACTAGTGTACTGTGGGCGTACTAGCCTTTACCACTGACTTAGGTTGAACGCTAGCACAACGAGCCCTACTGTTAAACTAGACCAACTACGTGGTGGAATTCAAGGCGCACAGGGCTGTCACCACCTGCTTGCTACCACAGCTATCCGGGGGCCTAGCCGTATTCACTGGCAATATATAGCCTAAGTACCACACTTAATCTATATATTACTACTACTAGCCCTGTACTAGAACTAGAGCACTTGAAACTAATATCAAGCAATGAAACGAGCACACAAGTACTGAAAATAAATACTTGAAGATAAAATAAATACTAAGTTACCAAAGTTGAAGCGTAGAGCAGAGAGAAGCAGAGGTCTCTGACAACTCCGGAACTCTCCAGACTTCTACTCTTCTCCTCTCCAGCTCCTCTTCTAGTGAGGCACTCACACTCTCTCTAATCTCTCTAGCATAGCAAGTGTGCTAATCTAACCAAATGGTGTAGACTAATGTGAGGCTCTCCGAATGAGAACTCTAGGGGCCTATTTATAGTGCTAGGAAGCTAGGGGGGTACTTATAGAGGGAAGGGGAGGTCGGTTAGGGTTTAGGGGGTGGCGCCCGCCACTAAACCCTGGCGCCCGCCACCCCTCTGCCGTCCATTGCAACCGCCATTCATCCAACGGTCTTCACTTGCTCCCCTAAGTCGGTTTGAGGGCCGGTTAGGGTTTTAGACAGGGATTTCCACGTGTCCAAAGCCCACTATCCAGGTGATACTCCTCTTAGCCCTTGGATCAAACCGTCTTAGTGTGCAATGGCCAGGATTTGAGCTTGAGGTGACTCCCATGGATCAATGACGTGGCCTGGGCCACTTTGGGCAAGATGGACCTGGCGACTGTCAGTAATAGGTGGCGGCCGCCACCCTACTCAGGCCCAAATGGGCCAGAGTGGCATGGCCTTGCACCTGGTACACTTGTTTGGCCCAAATTCCATCATTTCCCGCATTAAGATAAGAAACTATGCACATGTGGAAATAGGTTAGTTATAAACCAAATCTTCTACTTTTTATGTTATTTTACCTTGGTTTTGGGTGAAATGTTGATAGTGAAATGATACTTTAAGCACCATCAACAGTCGTGATACTTGGCGGGAGGCCGAGAAGGAAGGCTAATGCGTTGTGCCTAGCGTGGAGGCTAGACATGCATCAACATCGGTGCCGGTGGTCAGGGTGTGCGAACTACTTCCCGTCTATGATGCGGGTTTGGTAGTTGAGCCTCTAAAAACTACCCTCAACGGTTTCCGAGTTTGGGCCTCAAAACTCGGGGTGGCGGGTTTCCGAGTTTGGGCCTCAAAACTCGGCGTGGACAGTTTCCAGGTTTGGGCCTCAAAACCTAGGCTCGCAGGTTTTTGAGTTTGGGCCACAAAACTCAGCCGGAGGACAGCTTTCCTGGTTTCAGCCTCAAAACTGGGGGGAGGTCCAGAAGGACGGTCGACGCGTGGCGGCGCCGAGAGGCTTGCGTTGTGGCGAAGCTATCGGCGAGGAAGGCGCGGCGGTCGATAGGACGACACGTGGCAGCATCCTGAGGCTTGCGTCGAGGCAAAGCTAAGGATGAGGAAGACGCGTGGCCGTCGGATGAAGACTCCGCAGAGTTGGACCAGGATACCCCTAGGGTTGGCCGCCTCACTCTTGTATCTAGGGATAGAAGGGGAATAAGTGTATTAGGCTATAAGTAGTGATGGCTGCCCCTCCATCCATTCTATCCTTGCAGTTCTCATTTCCTTAGTCCTCGCTTAGGTTTCTAATCATACCTCGCCGCGTTTGATCCGCGGAGTGAACTACAATACCTCTGTGTACTGGAGATTTTGAGGAAGTGAGACCGAAATCTCACTATTGTCTCATGGGTTTGAGACACCGCTGAAATTGGAATCATTTCGCGTTTTGCTCTTGTGTTCTTCACGTTTTGGTGTTCACCCTCTTGAAGATTTGTCTCGTTCTCCCTCTCCGAGAGATGTTTTGCGATTTTGTTTGAATCAGATTGTTCTACGTCATCAACTCCTTCTTTCCACCGAAGGATTTCTTCTCTAACCTCACGAGCACATAGATCGGGTTGAAATCACGTTCGTTCTTCGGTCTTCCCCTTTTTCTAGTGTTCTTTAGATTTCTCTCATTTGACGTTGTTTGGTGCGATGATTTCTTAGGATTAGCTCCCCAATACGTAGAGGAACACTTGGGAGAAGTTCGATCGAAGCCCCTTTTGATTTGGTGAAGGTTGATTCAATTTGGTGTTTGAGCCGTGCTATTTTTGCCCCCTCTGGGAGTTGGTGGACAGTCCGCCACGCCAGGCGCGGACAGTCCGCGCATCGAGTTCGAGCACAGGCAGTCAGGCGCGGCCCCCTTACTGTTCCTGGTCAGGTGACCGGTGGACAGTCCGCGGTACAAACCCGCGGACAGTCCGGGACCTGTCCAGAACTGTTTTAGAACACTTCGATTTTTGAGTTTCTGCCTGCGGACAGTCCGGCCTCCAGTGGTGGACAGTCCGCTGTTCACCAGACAGTCTGTGACTCTAACCACGGACAGTCCGGGAACCTCTGCTGCTTTTCCAATTTTGTTTCATGGCTTTGGCACTTGGTTTTCAAGGTTCTCCAGTAGTTCCGCTGTACCACTAGGACATCTCCTAGGGTATCCACCTATTCGTAGGTCGTAAACTCACCGGTTGTTCGAGTCTTCGCTTTTGGGGTGATTTTCTAGGACAAGGGCCATCTATTTCACGAGTTGAAATTTGAGGCTCCCATTCACCCCCTCTGGTCGCCAATCCGGTCCTTCAATTGGTATCGAAGCCGGTTAAGGGATCTTCTCTACCTTAATCGGTTTCAGATCCTAAGGGCGACATGGATCGAGGGAACGACAAGGCTCCCTATTTCGATGGGACGAACTATCCCTATTGGAAGATTCAGATGTGTGCTTATCTCAACAGCATCAGATCTTCTATCTGGGAGATATGCGAGAATGCTGAGTACGAGGTCCTTGCGGCTCGTGTGGGTCAGATCCAGATTGACCAACACGAGGCCAACTCTAAGGCTCGTAATGCTCTTATGGCCAGCATCTCCCTTCCTGAGTTCGAGCGTGTCTTTGAGCTTGAGACGGCACGAGAGATCTGAGTGAAGCTTCAGAGCTATCACGAGGTGGCCGTCCAGGTCAAGACCAGACTCTTTGAGGCGTACAAGCGCGAGTACGAGAACATTGTTCAGATGGAGGGAGAGGCGATTGACGCTATGTTCTTTCGTTTCCAAACGATTGTGAACAAGATGCGTGCCAATCGGGCCAACCTACCTTATGATGATCATGAGAGGGCACTCAAGTTGCTTTATGCCCTAGATCGGAAGGTATGGGAGGTGAAAGTTTTGACCATCATAGAGTCTCCAGCCTATGACACCCTCACCATGGACGAGCTGTTCAGCAAGCTCAAGTCCACCAAGATCGATCACTTGACTCAAGCCAAGCTAAAGAACCCATCTTCATATTCCATGGCTTTGGTCTCAGGCAAGGGTGGATCGACTCTTCCTTCTGACGCTTCACCTCCTCTCTTTGTTTTGTCTTCTTTGCTTTCAGTGATAGAGGAGCAGGTGGAGGTGTTGGGAGACGATGAGCTCGTCCTCATCATCACCCGGTTCTCGCGGTTTCACAACAACCGCTTGAATCGTTGGCATGGTGGCGCATATGAGGGCTGCTATGAGTGCGGGGATGCTGATCACTTCATCGCGAACTGCCCCAAGTGGAACAAAGGCTTCCCTGGCAAGAATCACAACTCCAGGCACAAGGCCAAGATGGAGAACAAGGCCGGGAAGAAGAAGACCAAGGGCGGCTACCGTAGGGAGGATATCGAGAAGGCTTTCGACGCTAGCAGGCATGCCTTCATCGCCTCCTTCAACGACGCCGAGAAGAGCTCCGACGGCGACTCCAGCGATGATGGGTCCGAGCACAAGACTGAAGAACGCTTCAATAGACTCTGCTTCTTCAGCAACTCCACCAAGGACTTTTGTACCATGGCCTTGGACGAGGAGGATCGCAAGTGCTAGGACAAGCACACCGACACTGACGATGACGATGAAGCATCTGAGGTATCGAACTCTTCTCTCGTTGAGCGTCTTTCTGGTGAGCGTGACACCTTGGCTGAGACAGTCCTCGCTCAAGACTAACAGCTTAAGCATGCCGCTAGAGAGCGCAATGAGTTTAAGGCTAAGTGAGGTGAGGCACTTAAGGAGCTTGAGTGTGCTAGGTTCGAGGTGAGAGTGACCGACGAGGAGGAGTGCGATGAGTGCACGTCACACATGACAAACTTTGCCACCCTGCAAACCAAGTATGCCTCGTTGATCGAGGTGTATGATGAGCTAAAAGGTAGGCAAGAGTTGGTGGGTGAGTGTCATGAGTGTCCCTCCCTGAAGAAGGAGCTAGAGGAAGTGAAGGCGAGGTCCTCTTTGTTGGGTGCATGCAAGTTTTGTCCAGGCTTGCGAACTAAGTCAAGCTTGCTATAGCCATGAAGGCCAGCTCAGTTAGCACTATTTCCGCTCAGTGTGAGCGATGCGTGGGGATGGAGCTTGAGATCGCCAACTGTTGGCTTGAGATAGGATGCAAACCGAGGAAAACACATACCTTCGGTCCATCCTGAGTTGGGTGTCATGCAGTGAGCCGCAGTTGGGCATGATGATCAGTCAGTTCAAGAGGGGAACTGACTGTTCGGGAGTAGGCTCTGCTTCAGGTGGGAAGGGCGTTAGTACCTTTGGCAAGATCGGTGAGTTTAGCGGAGTGAACCCGAGTGAGAAGCCATCTGCTATCCCTAAGCTTACCAAGATCACTCCACCTGAGCCTCCCAAGCCTATCACCAAGGATGGCATCCTTGATGAACCTCCGAAGGCTGCACCTCGCAAGCAAGTGCGGATTCCCAAACCTAACCATCTTAGGAACACACTTGACACCCTTCCTATTGTCTCTAGTGATCCCCTTTCGAGAGGCAAGCAGTCGACTGGAGTGAAAAACCCTCGCAACCATAGGAACCAACAACCCAAGAGAGTGGTGAGGTTCGACTGTGAGTACTGCTACCATGAGGGTCACTTAGCTGAGTTTTGCTTTCGGAGGAAGAGAGACGCTAGGAGGGAGTTGGAACTGAACAACCAGGCCAGGCACCACCCTCTCCATGGTGTGCACGGTCAGGGAGTTTAGGGTCAGAGGGCTAGGCCTGGAGGTGCACCTTCTCAGGTACCTAGGCCCCAGGCAGTGAGACCACGGTGTGGTGGTCGTGCCCATCGCGGTTCCGGTCGTCCTCAATACGATCGTGAGCCGGGTGTAAGAGGCTTTGCAGCTCTGTACCATTGCGGACCACCTTTTTAGTATGGTGGTGATCGCTTTGCTCGAATGGGACATGGAGGTGAGTTTGGAAGTTTTTCGTTCCATAGCGGACCACCCATTCCGGTTGGTGGTGATCGCTATCCACCCATGGGACGAGGACAGTTTGGTGTTCCTTCTAACACCTTTTCTTGGCCTATGAGACAACACTGGTATCCTTCTCAGTATACTAACCCCATTGTTGTGCATACGCTCATTTCCTGCCTTTCTATTGATGCAGGAACTTCGGCTGGAGAACATGTGGCTCATGGATTCCGGGTGTTCGTGCCACATGATCGGAAAGAAAGAAGGGTTCTCCAGCCTAGACCCCGTTGTGCATAAGGAGTACATCACATTCGGGGATAGTGGTAGAGGTAAGGTTGTCTCTCGTGGGTCGATCCGACTTAACGAGAGCTTTGTTCTCAAGGATGTTTCTTTGGTTTCGAACTTGCATTTCAATTTTCTTTTTGTTTTGCAACTTCTTGAGGATGATTTTGAAGTGCGCTTTAAGAAAGGCCTTAGTAGAGTTTTGGATTCTCGGGGAGATCTTGTTTGTTGGATCGTCCCTTTTGGCCGTGTTTTGAGCCGATTTTACTCGTTCTTTTGGCTCTTCTAGATGTTTGATGACTGGTCCTTCTTCTGATTTGTTGAAGTGGCATAGGAGGCTTGGTCACTTGAGCTTCGACTTGCTTGCAAGAATTAGCTCACTTGGCTGAATCAAAGGATTGACCAAGCTTAAGTTTCAGAAGGACCTTGTTTGCCATCCTTGTCGTCACGGGAAGATGGTTGTTGCTTCTCACCCACCTGTTAACCAGGTGATGACCAAGCAGCCCGGTGAGCTTTTACACATGGACACAGTTGGTCCAGCTCGGGTTTGCTCAGCGGGTGGGAAGTGGTATGTTCTAGTGATCGTGGATGATTTTTCGAGGTACTCTTGGGTGTTCTTTATGGAGGGTAAGAATGAGGCTTTCTCTTTTGCTCGAGATCTGATTTTGAAGTTGAAAACTGAGTTTCCTTCTAATACCATTAGAGCTATCCGTAGCGATAATGGTACTGAGTTCGATAACTCTCAGTTTACCTCCTTCTGTGCTTCTAATGGAATTGAGCATCAGTTTTCCTCTCCCTATGTCCCCCAGCAGAACGGTGTTGTTGAGCGCAAGAACCGGACCCTTGTTGAGATGGCCATGACGATGCTCGATGAGCACAGGACTCCTAGGCGTTTTTGGGCCGAGGCGATCAACACCGCTTGCCATGTTTCAAATTGCATCTTTCTTCGAGCTTTCATGAAGAAGACTTCTTATGAGTTGCGTTTTGGACGGATACCCAAGGTGTCAAATTTAGGGTATTTGTGTGCAAGTGCTTTATCCTGAAGCAAGGCAATTTGGATAAATTTGAATCTCATTCTGCTGATGGTGTGTTTATTGGTTATGCTTTGCATTCTCGTGCTTATCGAGTACTTAAACTTGAGACTAACCGTATAGTGGAGACCTGCGAGGTCACATTCGATGAGGCTATGCCTTGTGTTTCTTCTGCTTTTGATGTTGCAGGAGATCAGGAGCAGGGAGAGACCATTTTTGTGGAGGAGGAGCAAGAAGATGCCGATTGGGCTGATCCCGAGCCAACTCCACTGGCTGCCCCCGTCGACCCAGCGACGACTACTACAGCTCGAGGACCCGATCCCACTGATTCTACCACTTGGGTCCTCTCGAGCCATGTCTCCAGCGAGCACCAGCGACACCTGAGGGAGCGACAGCATCTAGCGAGCGGCAGGTGACTTCGGCGAGGCAAGCGCCCTGAAGCGTTCAGCAGATCCACCCTCCGCAGCAGATGATCAGCGGTATCGACCAGCGAGTCACGCGATCGCGAGCGTATGAGATCTCTCACTTTGCTCATTCTACATTCGTTGCTTCTTTTGAGCCCAAAGATGTTGGACACGCTATTTCTGATCCTAACTGGGTTAATGCCATGCATGAGGAGTTAGAGAACTTTGAGCGAAATCAAGTTTGGACCCTAGTTCCACCTCCAACAGAATGCCACCCTATAGGTACCAAATGGGTTTTCAAAAACAAACAGGGTGAGGATGGGATAGTAGTGAGGAACAAGGCTAGGCTAGTAGCCCAGGGTTTTTGCCAGAAAGAGGGGATAGACTATGAGGAAACCTTTGCCCCTGTAGCTCGTTAGAAGCCATTAGGATCCTTCTAGCTTTTGCTGCTTCAAAGGGTTTTAAGCTATACCAAATGGATGTCAAGAGTGCTTTTCTAAATGGGTATATAGAGGAAGAGGTCTATGTTAGGCAACACCCTAGTTTCAAGGATCCCAAGTTTCCAAACCATGTCTTCAAACTTTCAAAAGTGTTATATGGTTTGAAACAAGCCCCGAGAGCATGGTATGAGCATTTGAAAACCTTCTTGCTCACCAAGGGTTTTAAAATGGGACGGATAGATAAGACCCTCTTTCTCCTCAAACAAGGCAATGGCATTCTTTTAGTTCAGATTTACATGGATGATATCATATTTGGTGGCTCCTCTCACACACTCTTTTCCAAGTTTGCAGATACCATGAACAAGGAGTTTGAGATGAGTATGATGGGTGAGTTGACCTTCTTCCTCGGGTTGCAAATCAAGCAAACCTGAGATGGGACGTTCGTGCATCAAGGCAAATACACGAAGGACATCCTGAAGGGGCGAGGCTAAGCCTCTTACAACGCCCATGGCGATGAGGATTGTGATGGACGTGGACCAGGACGGAGAGCCCGTGGACCAGAAGGAGTACAGGAGCATGATTGGCTCCCTCCTATACTTGACAGCGACGAGGCCGGACATACACTTCATAGTGTGTTTGTGCGCTCGTTTTCAGGCGTCCCCTCGGACTTCCCACAAGCAAGCGGTCAAGCGCATCATGAGGTACCTCCGATACACTCTTGAGTTTGGACTTTGGTACTCTTCTTCTTCGACCCTTTAGCTTTGTGGTTACTCCGATGCGGATTTTGCCGGCTGTCGGCTTGAGCACAAGTCTACTTCTGGGACTTGTCAGTTTCTTGGCTCTTTACTTGTTTTGTGGTCTTCTCACAAGCAGTCTAGCATAGCCCAATCTACCACCGAGGCTGAATATGTTGTTGTCGCTTCTTGTGCTTCACAGCTTTTATGGATGGTTGCTACATTGCGTGATTTTGGTCTAGATTTCAGTCGGGTTCCTTTGCTTTGTGATAGCACTTCTGCCATTAGTGTAGCAAAGAACCCAGTTCTGCAGTCCAAGACCAAATACATCGATGTTCGCTTTCACTTTCTTCGCGATCACTACGAGAAAGGCGACATTGATCTTAGGCATGTAGACACCCAGAACCAGCTTGCAGATATCTTCACCAAGCCTTTGGATCTCTCAACTTGTGCGAGGTTCAGAGGTGAGCTTGGTGTGTGTTTCCCCTTTTAGATGGGGGAAGCACTTTGCTTGTTGTATTATAGACTGACTCTCCAATACCCTTTTTGTTTTGGGTTGTTTTTGTTTTTGCTCCATTTCTTTTAGTGTAGTTTTCTTTTGCTCTTTTTCTGCTAGACTAACTTTCAGCATGTATCTCATCATGTGTACTTTGCATTTTCAAAGCTTCATGTCTATAATCTTTAGAATGAACTTATGCTCTGAGTAGTTTTGCTCCAATGCTATATGTTGATGCTTGTAGCTTAGGCTATCTTTGATCACTGATACATGTTGTGAGCTAAGCTATTTTTACAAATGGTGAATATGCTTAAACATAAAACTTGATACATGTTCACCATTGAGATTGGCAACTAGCATGTTTAGAATTTGTTGAGGTCACTTGTGCTATTTCATATATGCTAGGTTGCTATGTCTCTAGTTCTGAGTCATTCACTTTCTAGGTATGTTCATATTCTGCTTAAAATGAACCAAGTCCAAGTGAATTTGAAAAGATCGAGATGCGATTGCTTTGTCAGCACATCACAATATCAAGACAGTTTCTCATTGCACATTGAGTTAAACTTGAGCCGTGTAGTGTAAGACCAAAACCGATGCTTCAAGCTTCTGATTGCATATGCATAGCCTTAGCACGGTTGAAAAGTTAGGCAATGACAAGCTTTCAACCTCTCGCAATCACATGCTAAAATTGGAACTTGTGCAAATAACCGCTGCAATTCTCTGATAAAATCTGAAAAACACAAGTCTATGTTTCATTCTATAGCATGATGATTGAACTTTGCTAGGGGTAGTTCACCTTGTATACATGTTTAGCACTTGTTTGACTTCCTGCCTATACATGTTAGTGCTATTTTGATGGTGAAACCTCTTTCTGAATGGCTTAAAACTGCTCACTAAGCTCATATGTTCATATTCCGTATTCTGTGATCAGTTTGAGCCTTGGCTAGCACGTTTGCATGTTGCTAAGTTGTCGGATCAACACTCTTTGGAGCATTCTTTCACTCTAATGAATATATACTTGAAGCTGCTGACTAGCATTTTTGACTCATATGCATTTGCTTGCTCCGATAGGCATGGCCTAGCTTCGTTTTCTCTTGCTTAAGCTCCTTTTCCTCTCCTTTGATTGTAAATTGCTCCCAAGGGGGAGAATTTTTGTGATATGGTGACAATTTGCATTTTTTGTGCTTCACTTGTTGAGGGGGAGTTCTTTTAGCGAGGGGGAGCACTTCTGCTTTGCTCTTTTGTGCCTATGTCTTCGGTTGTTTTGGAGCTTTCAGCTAGTTGCGTCGAGCCTCTACGCCTCTTTCTTGAGGGACTAGCTGTTTTCGTCAGCTTTGAATGGTTTTGATTGGTGTGGAACTATCTGCTAGTTGTGTTGAGCCTCTGTGCCTCTTTCTTGAGGGACTAGCAGTTTTCAACAAGTTTTATGCGTGTTTCAGCTTCATTTAGTATCGAGTCTTCAGCTAGTGGTGTTGAGCCCTTTTTCTGCCTCATCTTGAGGACTAGCTTGTTTTTGCTTGGTTGTGTCGAACCGTTGCCCATGTCTTTGGGGACCAAGCTGCGCTTATCTTGATTTGTCCTTGTTTGGCTTTTACCTTGGCTTCTGGACATTTTGAGTGAGCTTTCTCTTCTATCTACTTATGTTTTCTTTTCTTCTTTGATTATGGTTACTATGTGTTGATGATGCACTCATCAATGGGGAGATTGCGAACACAAGGTTGATATGTGGCATTGTGGTTCCCTTCCTGGGTGATGAGCGATCGGTCAATAGGCAATGTGTGTCTCTTGGCTGTGTTGATGTGCAGGTGTTGAGCTCGGAGACAGTGGTCGATGGCGAGGTGAAGGTCAAGTGGAGACGTGTCGTGCCGACGGACCGGGAGCGGTGAAGGGCGAACGTGAGGCTTGGACCGATGGACCAGGAGGCCGGAGGACCAGCTGTGGTAGCTGACACGTGGCATCGGTGAGCAAGAGCACATGGGGATGTGCGGTGCATCGGCCGAGTCGAGAGGAAGACGATGGCGTCGTGACACTTGGCGGGAGGCCGAGAAGGAAGGCGAATGCGTTGTGCCCAGCGTGGAGGCTAGACATGCATTGGCATCGGTGCTGGTGGTCAGGGTGTGTGAACCACATCCCGTCTACGGCGCGGGTTTGGTAGTTGAGCCTCTAAAAACTACCCTCGACGGTTTCCAAGTTTGGGCCTCAAAACTCGGGGTGGCGGGTTTCCGAGTTTGGGCCTCAAAACTCGGCGTGGACGGTTTCCAGTTTGGGGCTCAAAACCTGGGCTCACGGGTTTCTATGTTTGGGCCACAAAACTCAGCAGGAGGACAGGTTTCCCGATTTCAGCGTCAAAACCGGGGGGAGCTCCAAAAGGACGGTCGACGCGTGGTGGCGCCGAGAGGCTTGCATTGCGGCGAAGCTATCGGCGAGGAAGGAGCGGCGGTCGACAGGACGGCACGTGGCGACATCCTGAGTCTTGCGTCGAGGCAAAGCTAAGGATGAGGAAGGCGCGTGGCCGTCGGATCAAGACTCCACAGAGTTGGACCGGGATACCCCTAGGGTTGGCCGCTTCGCTCTTGTATCTAGGGGTAGAAGGGGAATAAGTGTATTAGGCTATAAGTAGTGATGGCAGCCCCTCCATCCATTCTATCCTTGCAGCTCTCATTTCCTCTCGCTTAGGTTTCTAATCGTACCTCGCTGCCTGTGATCCGTAGAGTGAGCTACAATACCTCTGTGTACTGGATATTTTGAGGAAGTGAGACTGTAATCTCACTATTGTCTCGTGGGTTCGAGACACGGCTGAAATTGGAATCAATTCGCGTTTTGCTCTTGTGTTCTTCGCGTTTTGGTGTTCACCCTCTCGAAGATTTGTCTCGTTCTCCCTCTCCGAGAGATGTTTTGCTATTCCGTTTGAATCAGATTGTTCTACGTCGTGAGCTCCTTCTTTCCACCGAAGGATTTCTTCTCTAACCTCACGAGCACGTAGATCGGGTTGAAATTGTGTTCGTTCTCTGTTCTTCCCCCTTTTCTAGTGTTCTTCGGATTTCTCTCGTTTGACTTGGTTTGGTGCGATGATTTCTTAGGATTAGCACCCCAATACGTAAGGGAACACTTGGGAGAAGTTCGATCGAAGCCCCTTTTGATTTGGTGAAGGTTAATTTGATTTGGTGTTTGAGCTGTGCTATTTTTGCCCTCTCTGGGAGTTGGCGGACAGTCCGCCACCCCAGGCGCGGACAGTCCACGCATTTGGTTCAAGCACAGGCAGTCAGGCGCAGCCTCCTAACTGTTCCTGTGTGATAGGCGAACAGACCGTGGTACAAACCCACAGATAGTCCGTGACCTGTCCATGACTGTTTCAGAACACTTCAGTTTCTGAGTTTCTGCGTGCGGACAGTCCGGCCTCCAGTGGCGGATAGTCCGCCGTTCACCAGACAGTCCGTGATTCAAACCACGGACAGTCCGGGAACCTGCTGCTTTTGCAGTTTTGTTTCGTGGCTTTGGCACATGGTTTCGGGGTTCTCCGGTAGTTCCGCTGTACCACTAGGACATCTCCTAGGGTATCCACCTATTCGTAGGTCGTAAACTCACCGGTTGTTCGAGTCTTCGCTTTTGGGGTGATTTTCTGGGACAAGGGCCATCTATTTCACGAGTTGAAATTTGAGGCTCCCATTCACCCCCCTCTGGTCGCCAATCCGGTCCTTCAGAAACGCGTCCCCACGAGGAGACAAAGGGATTAGGGTCCCTTTTCCTGAGATCAAAAGATTACACATAGGTACTGGTTCTTCTCTGCGGATCACAAGAAATGCGGATACATGGGTGTATGCCGGGTCTCTGAGTGTTGAGTGATTGCCAACTGGGATGATGCACATGTTCTTTGGCTTGTGTTGTGCAGGTGTCGAGCACGGAGATAGTGATCAAGGGCAAGGTGAAGGTCAAGTTGAGACGGGTCGTGCCGACGGACCGGGTGCGGTGAAGGATGGGCGTGCCGTGCGGCGGACGTGCCATGCCGATGAACCGAGCGGTGAAGGGCGGACGTGAGGCTTGGACCGAGGGACTAGAGTGCCTGAGGATCAGCTGTGGTGGCTGGCAGCCTGTGACGACGACAAGTGAAGAAGTGCGGTCATGTGTTGCCTGAGTCGTGGACTCGGGGACACGTGTCGGTGGACGGGGTGCACGGGAGGTGCATCCCATCTACGACGTCGGTTTGGTGGTAGAGCCAGAGAAAAACCATCGGATGGACGGTTTCCAGGTTTGGGCCTCAAAACCTGGGCGTGTACGGTTTTTGAGTTTGGCCACAAAACTCGGGCTGAGGGTTTCCGAGTTTGGCCACAAAACTCGGGCTGAGGACGGTTTCCAGGTTTGGGCCTCAAAACCTGGGCGCTGAGGGATTGCTGAGTTTGGCCTCAAAACTCAGAGGCTGATGGGCTGGTTTCCCGGTTTGGGCCTCAAAACCGGGGGTTGGCTAGAAAAGGCTGGTTTCCCGGTTTGGGCCACAAAACCGGGGGTGCAGAGCGAGGGCGGCACGTGGCAGCGATCCGGAGGTTGCGTCGAGGCAACGCTTCGGTCTGTGCAGGCGTGGCCGTCGGATACACCTACCACCGAGTTGGTCCAGAATAACCCTAGGGTTTAGCTGGTTCGCTCTGTAATTAGAATAGAGAGGGGTAGAGTAGGAAATAGACTTAGGCTAGTAGTAGGATAAGTAGTCAGGAGACACCCTCCTCCCATCTATCTCAGTCATTTGCTCTTTCGCACTTAGGGTTTCCTGCTCTCCCATCCCCTGCTGTAGCTAGCTGAGATCCGCAGAGAGACTTGCCTCTGTGTACTGTTGATGTTGAGGAAGTGAGACCGTAATCTCACTGTTGTGCAGTTCGTGGGTGTGATTCGCATTTCGTTCGTGTTCTTCACGGAATTCTTTTCTCCACGATTTTCCCGTCGCTTGATCTCTTTGCTTGGTTCTTCTTTTGCAAAACCGTTTGAACCAAGTTGTTCTAGATCGTGAGGCACTTCTTTCCACCAAAGGAATTCACTTCTAACCTCACGGTCTAGGAGATCGATCGATTTTCGTTTCGGGTCAAGTTTTCTCCCTTCCCCTGAAATTCTTTGATTCATCGATTTGGAGATAGGTTCGAGCCATGATCTCTTAGAGATAGCTCACTATCCTCCTTGTGACTCCTCTCACCAAGTTTGATCCCTAGAGGATTTGTTTTGGGTGAGATCGAGTCGAATCGGTGAGTGAACAGTGAAGTCACGAGGTGACCGAACGCTAGGTCGGGCTGACCGGACGCGTCCGGTGGTTGAATGTGTCGCGGGATTCTCTGAGTCTTGACCGGACGCTCGTGACCGGACGCTGGGTTGTTGGATTGACCGGACGCTCAGAATCTACTGTTCACCTGTCTTGGCTTTAGTGACCGGACGCACTGCTCTCGACCGGATGCTCCTATCTTGTGAGTCCGGTCAGGAACAGTAAGGTTCCAGAGAGGAATTTTTCAGACCGGACGCGTCCGGTGCTCACTGACCGGACGCAGGCCAGAGTCCGGTCGTGACTGTTTTGCGCTGTTTCGTCCGCAGCTTGTTCGTTCGTTGTCGGATTTGGTTTCCGTCTTTTGCGTTGGCTTTCTAGAGTTGTGTAGTGTCCCGCTGTGCTTCATGGAAGCATCCACCCTTCATCTAGGGTCGTGGAAATTAGCAAGCTCTAGGGTTTGTCTTTTGGGGTGATTCTCGGGACAGTGGCTACTAGTTTCCGAAAGGAAATTTTGAAGCTCCCATTCACCCCCCCTCTGGTCGCTTTCTGGTTGCTTCTCGGTCCTTCAATTGGTATCAGAGCAGGTTAAGGATCTTCCACCTTAGCCGGTTCCAGATCCACGGAAGGCGACATGGATCGCGGCGTGGGCAAACCGCCGTTCTTTGATGGGACGAACTGTGCGTATTGGAAGATACGCATGTCGGCCTATCTCCAGAGCATGGGCTCTTCTGTTTGGGAGATTTGCAACAGGGATGATTACGTTGTCTTGGCTGCTCGTGTCACTCAGCTCCAGATCGATGAGCACGAGGCCAATAGCCGGGAACGTAATGCCTTGTTCTCCTGTTTGAGCATGTCTGAGTTTGATCGACCCACGGCTCGCGAGATTTGGGCGACCCTCATGCACTTCCATGAGGGAACCACTCAGGTCAAATCCCACCTCTATGAGTCGCACAAGCGGGAGTATGAGAACTTTCGACATATGCCTGGCGAGAGCATAGAGAGTTTATTCGCTCGCTTTCAGGTTATTGTCAACAAGATGAGAGCGAACAAGGAGCTGTTGCCTTTTGACGATCATGAGAGGGCTTTGAAGCTTTTGCACACTCTTGATCGGTCAGTGTGGGACTCAAAGGTCCAGGCGATCATCGAATCGTCTAACTATGAGACCCTCACCTGCGACGAGCTCTTTAGTAAGCTCAAGTCTAGTGAGATTGACGCCATGTCGAGGGCTTCTTATGAGAATCCTTCTGGCCCGACTATGGCTTTGGTTTCTGGCTCTTCTAACCCCTCTGGAGGTTTTACTCTTTCATCTCTCTTTTCTGTCACAGAGGACTAGCTTTAGTCATTGGGGGATGATGAGCTAGCGATGCTCGCCAACTGGTTCTCGCGGTTTCACAACAACCGCATGAACCGTCGCCGCGGAGGAGGACGCTCAGGATGCTATGAGTGCGGCGACCCCGACCACTTCATCGCCAACTGCCCCAAGAAGAACAAGCATTCGGGGAAGGGCGATCATGGGCACAAGTACGACTCCGGCAAGCGCAAGGAGAAGTACGTTCCCCCGAGGCACAAGCGGAGGGGCAGCTTCGACAAGGAGTACATCAAGAAGAAGTACTTGGAGAAGGCCCAGGCTGAGTAGCGTGCGTTTTTCGCCACGCTCAGCGACGTCGACGGCTCGGATGACGACTCCGCTTGCTCAAGCGATGACGAGTCCGAGAAGAAGAAGAGGATCGAGGACAAGTTGAACGGTCTCTGCTTCTTCGCCGATGACGACGGCTTCTGCACCATGGCGCTTGGTGATGAGGTCGACGACAAGCTGGAGCACACCCCTCGGAACGACGACGACGACGACATCTCCCAGGTATCTCTCACCCACGACGAGCTTTCTGCTGAGGTCGAGAAGCTTACTGCCGCGCTCCTTAGTCAGGACAAGTTGCTTAGGCGTGCCGCTAGAGAGCGCAAGGAGTTTAGGCAGAAGTGGGAGGACACGGTGAGGGAGCTTGAGTTTGCCAAGTCCACCGTGGTCGTGTCAGAGGAGGTTGAGTGTGGGATGTGCACCATGCACATGACTGACCTTCTCACTTTGAGAGGTAAGTATGCTGCGTTGGTAGGAGAGGTGGATGAGCTGAAGGCTAGACCTTCTCTGTTGGGTGCGTGCAAGACTTGTCCTGTCTTGCAATCTGAGTTGGCAGAGAAGAATGCCAAGATTGTGTCTCTTGAGGAGGCCAACTCAGGTAGCACTAGTCTGGCTAGGTGTGCTTTGTGCGAGGGTTTGGAGATGGAGATTGCGAATGTCAAGCATGACAAGATGCAAACCGAGGAGGAAAACACATACCTTCGGACCATCTTGTCATGGGTCTCTTGTAGTGAGCCGCAGCTCGGGATGATGATCTCTCAATTTAAGCGAGCTGCTGGAGGTTCTAGTGTAGGTCTTGCTCAGGGTGTTGATCTTTCTGCTTTTGGGAAGATTGGAGAGTCGAGTGGTCTGAATCCTAGTGAGAAGCCCAACTCCACCACTACTCCCAAACTGACCAAGCTTCCATCCAAAGAGCCGGTCAAGCCTATCACCAAGGATGGGGTGATTGAGGAATCTCCGAGAGCTCCACCCAAGAACCAAGTGTGGCATCCCAAACCCAACCACCTAAAGAACAAGATGGATACAATGCCACCTATCCAGGAGGAGTTGCCACAGAAGGGCAAAGTGATCCACACCCACAGCCATGAGTACCAACAACCCCCTTTGCGTGCGGTGAGGTATCATTGTGATTTCTGTGGGAGAGATGGACACTTGAGCGAGTTCTGCTTTAGGCGCAAGAGAGAGGCGCATCGTGCTAGGGAGATGAACAACACGGACATGTACCATCCTTTTCATGATGTACATGTGCCGAATGTTCAGAGGAGTGCTCTGAGGAGAGCAGCTAGGCCCAGAGGTCCAGAACCTCAAGTTCCCAGGCCTAGGCAGCAGAGAACTCCGAGGAGAGTCGCTAGGCCTAGGGGTGTTGAGCCTCAAGTCCCTAGGCCTAGGCCTCGTAGAGAGCGTGCCCGACGGGAGCCTGTAGTTGTAGGCTATGGACCCCGTGGCGGAGGCTTTGTAGTTGAGCGTTTTCCCCCACCGTGTTTTGAGTATCGCGATGGACGCTCCTCCCTTAGCGGACCACGTTTTCCTCTACGTGGTGATCGCTCCTCTCGTAGACGTGCTAGGAATGGTTTTTCAGCTAACCGTTCTTTTGAGCAGCCGGCCCAACACTGGTATTCTTCCTACTACACTAACCCCAGTGTTGGACCGTATGCTCACCCTATGTCTTTTTATTGATGTAGGTAAAACGGTTGGAGGACATTTGGTTGGTGGATTCCGGTTGCTCGAGGCACATGACCGGAAACGCCAAGTGGTTCTCCAGCCTTAGCCCTGTTGCCGGAAAGGAGTACATAACCTTCGGCGACAATAGCAAAGGTAAGGTATTGTCTCGTGGGTCGGTGCGAGTTAATGAGCACTTTGTGTTGCGCAATGTTGCTCTTGTTTCTAACTTGCATTTTAACCTTCTTTCTGTTTTGCAACTCTTTAACGACGACTATGAGATTCGTTTTAAACCGAATCTCAGTCGTATTTTGGATCCTCAGGGCAATCTTGTGTGTTTGATTTCGCCCTTTGGAAAAGTCTTTCGTGCGAATTTCTCAGAGTCTTTTGGCACTTCTCGTTGTCTTGTGGTTGGACCTTCCTCCTCTGATCTTTGGAAGTGGCATAGGAGACTTGGACATTTGAGCTTCGACTTGCTTGCAAGGCTTAGTTCACTTGGCCTAATCCGAGGATTGCCCAAGTTGCATATGGAGAAGGACCTTGTTTGCCACTCTTGTAGACACGGGGAGATGGTTGCCGCTCCCCACCATCCAGTGACTCAGGTCATGACCAAGCGCCCTGGAGAGCTTTTACACATGGACCTTGTTGGTCCGGCTCGGGTGAGCTCGGTTGGGGGGAAGTGGTATGTGCTTGTTGTCGTTGATGACTTTTCGAGATATTCGTGGGTCTTCTTTTTAGCTGAGAAGACCGAGACTTTCTCCTTTGCTCGTAATCTGATTTTGCGTCTTCAGAACGAGTTCCCTTTGAACTCGATGCGAGCAATTCGGAGTGATAATGGTTCCGAATTCAAGAATTCAGATTTTGAGAAGTTTTGTAACTCTTTGGGTTTAGAGCATCAGTTTTCTTCCCCCTACACACCCCCTCAGAATGGTGTTGTAGAGAGAAAGAATCGGACCCTTGTTGAGATGGCCAGGACGATTCTCGATGAGCATAGGACTCCTAGGCGTTATTGGGCCGACGCTATGAACACTGCGTGCTATATTTCCAATCGCATTTTTCTGAGAGCGTTCTTGAAAAAGACTTCTTATGAGTTGCGTTTTGGTAGACAGCCCAAGGTGAGTTATTTTAGAGTCTTCGGTTGCCATTGTTTTATATTAAAGAAAGGAAACATGGACAAATTCGAGTCTCGTTCTTCTGACGGTGTGTTTTTGGGTTATGGCACTCACACTCGAGCCTATCGTGTACTTAACCTTGACACTAACCGAGTCATGGAGACATCAGATGTCACCTTCGACGAGACCATGGTTTGTCCTTCTTCTCGTTTTGAGCGTGCAGGTGATCATGAGGTTGGTGAGCCTCTTTTCGATGATGAGGACGAGGGTGCTGAAGATGACCCAGCACCACCTGCACCTGCAGTGCCACAAAGAGTGGCTTTTATGACGACTCACGGCCCCGACACCTCTTCTTCCTGGGGGCCGTGGGATCCGCCACCCCGAGCGGTACCTTTTGTACCCGGGGAGGCACCAGCTGCTGTTGAGGGGGAGGCCACTTCGGCAAGGGAGGCGCCACGACACATCCAGCGCCAGCACCCGCCTCAGCAGATGATCGGCAACATCGACGAATGGGTCACTCGGTCCAGGTCACAGCAAATCTCGCACTTCGCTCATTCTTCTTTTGTTGCTAATTTTGAGCCCCGAGATGTTGGACACGCTATGACGGATCCTGATTGGGTCAATGCCATGCATGAGGAGCTTGAGAATTTTGAGCGAAATCGGGTTTGGGTTCTAGTTCCACCTCCTCCTGAGTGTAAGCCTATTGGGACAAAATGGGTTTTCAAAAACAAGCAAGGAGAGGATGGCCACGTTGTTAGAAACAAGGCCAGGCTTGTAGCGAAGGGTTATAGTTAGAAGGAGGGGATAGACTATGAGGAGACGTTTGCTCCTATAGCTCGTTTGGAGGCTATTAGGATACTCTTGGCTTTTGCTTCATCCAAAGGTTTTAAACTCTTTCAAATGGATGTCAAGAGTGCCTTCTTAAACGGCTACATAGAAGAGGAAGTGTATGTTGAGCAACCCCCCGGTTTTGAAAATCCCAAGTTTCCAAACCAAGTTTTTAAACTCCACAAAGCTTTATATGGTTTGAAACAAGCCCCTAGAGCCTGGTATGATAGGTTGAAAACCTTTTTGCTTGCTAAGGGTTTTAAAATGGGATGTGTAGATAAAACGCTCTTTCTCCTCAGGCAAGGCAAAGACACTCTCTTGGTCTAGATTTACGTGGATGATATCATTTTCGGTGGTTCTTCTCACGCTTTGGTTGCCAAGTTTGCAGATACTATGAGCAGGGAGTTCGAGATGAGCATGATGGGCGAGCTGACTTTCTTTCTCGGGTTGCAAATCAAGCAATCCCGAGAGGGGACGTTTGTGCACCAGGGAAAGTACACCAAGGACTTGCTAAAGCGGTTCGATATGGGTGAGGCCAAGCCTCTTCCAACACCCATGTCGACGACGACTGCCCTGGATGTGGATGTGGATGGAGAAGCAGTGGACCAGAAGGAGTACCGAAGCATGATTGGGTCGCTGCTCTACCTGACGGCGACACGCCCGGACATCCAGTTCGCGGTGTGTCTGTGCGCGCGCTTTCAGGCGTCGCCGCGCACTTCTCACCGTCAGGCAGTGAAGCGCATATTCAGGTACCTTCGTTTCACGCCTGAGTTCGGGATTTGGTATTCTGCTTCCTCCACCCTCTCCCTTTGCGGTTATTCGGATGCCGATTTTGCTGGTTGCCGTATTGAGCGCAAGTCCACTTCTGGGACTTGCCAGTTTATAGGTTCTTCTCTTGTTTCGTGGTCTTCTCGCAAGCAGTCTAGTGTCGCCCAGTCTACTACGGAGGCTGAGTATGTTGCTGCGGCTAGCTGCTGTTCCCAGTTGCTCTGGATGATGGCCACTTTGCGTGATTTTGGTCTGAACTTTTCTCGCGTGCCTTTGCTTTGTGACAGCACGAGTGCCATTAGCGTTGCTAAGAACCCCGTGCTTCACTCGAAGACCAAACACATTGATGTGCGCTTTCATTTTCTGCGAGACCACCAGGAGAAGGGTGATATCAACCTTCGCCATGTCGATACTCATCATCAACTGGCTGATATTTTCACCAAGCCTTTAGACGAATCAACCTTTAATCGGTTGAGGGGTGAGCTTGGTGTGTGTTTCCCCTTTTAGATGGGGGAAACATTTTGGCTCTTGTATATTGACTGACTCTTTTGTCTTTCTTTTTCTTTTGCATTTCAGCATACGCATTCACATTCTAAGCTTCATGTTTATAATCACTAGAATGTAACTATGCTCTATGTAGTATGCTCTGATGCTTATGTTGCTGCTTATAGCTTATGCTCTTTCTAATCACTAGTACATATTGTGAGCCGAGCTATTTTGAAATGGTGAATTTTGCTTAATAATTTAAAATCTGAAAATGTTCACCATTGAGATATGCAACTAGCATGTGCAGGATGTGTTGAGTTCACTCGTGCTTCTCATATATGCTAGGTTGCTATGTCTCTAGTTCTGAGTCATTCACTTGCTTGGTCTGTTCATATCATGTATAAAATTTGAACCAAGTTTTAGTGAATTGAAAAGATCGAGATGGGATTGCTTGTCAACACATCATGGTATCGAGACGGTTTCTCATTGCACTTTGAGTTAAACTTGAGCCGTGTAGTGTATGACCGAAACCGTAGCTTTAAGCTTCTGATTGCTTCGGCATAGGCTTCGCTCGGTTGAAAAGTTAGGCAATGACAAGCTTTCAACCTCTCGCAATCACATGCTAATAATTGACCTTGTGTAATTTCACCGCTGCAACTCCGATCTAAAGTTGAATTCACAAGTGTATGTTTCATTCTTAAGCATGATGATTGAACTTTGCTAGGGGTAGTTCACCTTGTATACATGTTTAGCACTTGCTCAGACTCCTGTTTATACATTGCTAGTGCTATTTTGATGGTGAATACCTTTTGACTCAGAACTGCTCATTTCTGCTCATATGTTCATATTTCATATCTGGTGATCAGTTTGAGCCTTTGCTGAGCTTGTATGCTGCTGCTGAGTCTTTGGAGTTATATTGTTTAGAGCATCTTTGCATTCTCCTGAATATATGCCTGAAGCTGCTAACTTGCATTTTGACTCATATGCATGTTGGAAGGGGGAGAATCTCCCATGTTCGCACTTTTTGTTGGTGCCTTTTCTGATGGGAAGAGTCCTTTACTTGATTAGTGCATTTTCAACTAAGGGGGAGAATTTGCAAATCATTTGTGCTTCCCGAGTGTCCATTTGAGGGGGAGGTCCCAGGAGGAGAGTTTGCATGTCTCATGGATGTTCATCTAAGGGGGAGTTTTGCTGTCTCTTGCTGGCCGAAAGGCATTGGTATCGAGCTTTCTTTGCTAGTTGTGTTGAGCCTCTGTGCCTCTATCTTGAGGGACTAGCATTTTGCTTCGATTTTCCAATTGGTATTTGCTAGCGTGTTGAGCCTGTTCTACCTCTTCTTGAGGGCTAGCTTTGCTTTGCTTGGTTGCGTCGAGCCGTTGCCCATGTCTTTGGGGACCAAGTTCTTTCGCTCTTTCCACTTGACCTTCTTCGGCTTTGCTATGCTTTTGGGTCATTTGGTTGAGTTTTCTCCTTCTCCTTCCTCCTTCTTCCTTATTCTTCTTTTCATTATGATTTGTGTGAGTAGTTGACAATGCACTCATCAAGGGGGAGATTGCGGATACATGGGTGTATGCCGGGTCTCTGAGTGTTGAGTGATTGTCAACTGGGATGATGCGCATGTTCTTTGGCTTGTGTTGTCCAGGTGTCGAGCACAGAGATAGTGATCAAGGGCAAGGTGAAGGTCAAGTTGAGACGGGTCGTGCCGACGGACCGGGTGCGGTGAAGGATGGGCGTGCCGTGCGGCGGACGTGCCATGCCGATGAACCGAGCGGTGAAGGGCGGACGTGGGGCTTGGACCGAGGGACTAGAGTGCCTGAGGATCAGCTGTGGTGGCTGGCAGCCTGTGACGACGACAAGTGAAGAAGTGCAGTCATGTGTTGCCTGAGTCGTGGACTCGGGGACACGTGTCGGTGGACGGGGTGCACGGGAGGTGCATCCCATCTACGACGTCGGTTTGGTGGTAGAGCCAGAGAAAAACCATCGGATGGACGGTTTCCAGGTTTGGGCCTCAAAACCTGGGCGTGGACGGTTTCTGAGTTTGGCCACAAAACTCGGGCTGAGGGTTTCCGAGTTTGGCCACAAAACTCGGGCTGAGGACGGTTTCCAGGTTTGGGCCTCAAAACCTGGGCGCTGAGGGTTTGCTGAGTTTGGCCTCAAAACTCAGAGGCTGATGGGTTGGTTTCCCGGTTTGGGCCTCAAAACCGGGGGTTGGCTGGAAAAGGCTGGTTTCCCGGTTTGGGCCACAAAACCGGGGGTGCAGAGCGAGGGCGGCACGTGGCAGCGATCCAGAGGTTGCGTCGAGGCAACGCTTCGGTCTGTGCAGGCGTGGCCGTCGGATACACCTACCACCGAGTTGGTCCAGAATAACCCTAGGGTTTAGCTGGTTCGCTCTGTAATTAGAATAGAGAGGGGTAGAGTAGGAAATAGACTTAGGCTAGTAGTAGGATAAGTAGTCGGGAGACACCCTCCTCTCATCTATCTCAGTCATTTGCTCTTTCGCACTTAGGGTTTCCTGCTCTCCCATCCCCTGCTGTAGCTAGCTGAGATCCGCAGAGAGACTTGCCTCTGTGTACTGTTGATGTTGAGGAAGTGAGACCGTAATCTCACTGTTGTGCAGTTCGTGGGTGTGATTCGCATTTCGTTCGTGTTCTTCACGGAATTCTTTTCTCCACGATTTTCCTGTCGCTTGATCTCTTTGCTTGGTTCTTCTTTTGCAAAACCGTTTGAACCAAGTTGTTCTAGATCGTGAGGCACTTCTTTCCACCAAAGAAATTCACTTCTAACCTCACGGTCTAGGAGATCGATCGATTTTCGTTTCGGGTCAAGTTTTCTCCCTTCCCCCGAAATTCTTTGATTCATCGATTTGGAGATAGGTTCGAGCCATGATCTCTTAGAGATAGCTCACTATCCTCCTTGTGACTCCTCTCACCAAGTTTGATCCCTAGAGGATTTGTTTTGGGTGAGATCGAGTCGAATCGGTGAGTGAACAGTGAAGTCACGAGGTGACCGGATGCTAGGTCGGGCTGACCGGACGCGTCCGGTGGTTGAATGTGTCGCGGGATTCTCTGAGTCTTGACCGGATGCTCGTGACCGGAAGCTGGGTTGTTGGATTGACCGGACGCTCAGAATCTACTGTTCACCTGTCTTGGCTTTAGTGACCGGACGCACTGCTCTCGACCGGACGCTCCTAGCTTGTGAGTCCGGTCAGGAACAGTAAGGTTCCAGAGAGGAATTTTTTAGACCGGACGCGTCCGGTGCTCACTGACCGGACGCAGGCGAGAGTCCGGTCGTGACTGTTTTGCGCTGTTTCATCCGCAGCTTGTTCGTTCTTTGTCGGATTTGGTTTCCGTCTTTTGCGTTGGCTTTCTAGAGTTGTGTAGTGTCCCGCTGTGCTTCTTGGAAGCATCCACCCTTCATCTAGGGTCGTGGACATTAGCAAGCTCTAGGGTTTGTCTTTTGGGGTGATTCTCGGGACAGTGGCTACTAGTTTCCGAAAGGAAATTTAGAAGCTCCCATTCACCCCCCCTCTGGTCGCTTTCTGGTTGCTTCTCGGTCCTTCAAGAAAATACAGACTGGGAAAACCTAACAGAGGGAAATGTGTCTGCAAGAATGGAAATGCTTGGATAGAATGAGCGGAGGGGCTGCCTCTCTATTTATACTCCTAATACATTATTCCTCTTCTACCCCTAGATACAAGAGCGAATAGGCTAACCCTAGGGGTATTCCAGTCCAACTCTATCAGGTCTTGATCCGATGGCCACGCTCGCACATCCGGTAGCTTCGCGTCGACGTGACCTCACCAGATGCCACCACATGTCGTCACTGCCTAGCAGATCTCCTCGAGTCCTCCGCCGTTGGTTTTGAGGCCAAAACCAGCAAATCGTCCTCCCCGAGTTTTGTGGCCCAAACTCGGAAACCATGCAGCGCCCAGGTTTTGAGGCCCAAACTTGGAAACCGTCCTCAGCCCGAGTTTGGAGGCCCAAACTCGGAAACCGGCCATCCAGTGCTTTTTCTAGGGCTCTACCACCAAACCGAAGCCGTAGTGGGATGCACCACTCGTGCACCCCATCCACCGATACGTGTCCTCCGGTCCACGACCCGAACCACACCGTGTCCCTCGAGCGTCCGGTCACTACCTTAGAGTCCGGTCAGACCAAACAAAAATGGGAACAGTGTTACCTGTGAGTCCGGTCAGTATCCACGGGTGAGTCCGGTCAACACACAGAGAAGAACTGCGAAGAACAATCAACGACCGGACTCTAGGGGTGCGTCCGGTCAGCCCGAGCCAAGTGTCCGGTCACCCCGAAACTAGGCAGTTCGTCCACCGATTCGACTCAAACTCACCCAAAACAAATCCTCTAGGGATCAAACATGGTGAGAGGAGTCACAAGGAGGATAGTGAGCTATCTCTAAGAGATCATGGCTCGAACCTATCTCCAAATCGATGAATTGAAGAAATTTGGGGGACGGGAGAAAAACTTGACCCGAAATGAAAATCGACCGATCTACTAGCTTGTGAGGTTTGAGGAGAATTCCCTAGGTGGAAAGAATTGCCTCACGATCTAGAACATCTCTGTTCAAATGGAATCGCAAAAGACGCAACGAACAAAGAGATCGATCGACGGGAAAAACGTGGAGAAAAGCAATCCGCGAAGAACAAGAACAAAACGCGAATCACAATCACGAATTTGCAACCGTGTGGCTACCACACGCTACAACAGTGAGATTACGGTCTCACTTCCTCAAAATCTCTAGTACACAGAGGTATGGATCTCTGCGGATCTCAGTTGCTACAGCCGGGGATTGGGAGAGCAGGAAAACCTAGAAGACAAAGAGCAAATGACTGAGATAGATGGGGAGGTGGGTGTCTCCCCCTACTTATCCTAATTCTAATTCCCACTCTACCCCTAACTAATTACAGAGCGAACCAGCTAAACCCTAGGGTCATTCTGGACCAACTCACGGTAGGTGGTGATCCGACGACCACGCCTGCACAAATGGTAGCATTGCCTCGACGCAACCTCACCGATTGCCGCCACGTGCCGCCACCGCTCTGCTTGTCCTTTTCCTGGACGTCGCACCCCCAGTTTTGTGGCCCAAACTCAGCAAACCCGCAGCACCCAGGTTTTGAGGCCCAAACCTGGAAACCGTCCATAGCCCAAGTTTTGTGGCCCAAACTCAGAAACCATTAGCACCCAGGTTTTGAGGCCCAAACCTGGAAACCGTCCACTCGGTGGTTTTTCTGTGGCTCAACCACCAAACCGAGCCGTAGATGGGATGCACCGCCCGTGCACCCCGTCCACCCGCAAGTCTCCGCTCGTCGCTGTCCCAGGCTGTCAGCCACCACAGCTGATCCTCAGGCCACCGGTCCCTTAGTCCAAGCCTCACGTCCGCCCTTCGCCACTCTCGGTCCCTCGGCACGGCATGTCTCTACTTGACCTTCACCTTGACTTCGATCACTGTATCGGTTCTCGACACCTGCACAACACAAGCCAAGAACATGCGCATCATCCCAGTTGACAATCACTCATCACTCAGAGACTCGGCGTACACCCATGTATCCGCAATCTCCCCCTTGATGAGTGCATTATCAACTACCAACATAAATCATAAAGAAATAGAGGAAGGAAGGAAGAAAGAGAGAGAACTCGACCAAATGACCCAAAAGCATAGCAAATCCGAAGAAGGTCAAGTGGAAAGAGCAAAACAGCTTGGTTCCCAAAGACATGGGCAACGGCTCGACGCAACCAAGCAAGGCAAAGCTAGCCCTCAAGAAGAGGTAGAACAGGCTCAACACCGCTAGCAAGAAAACTTGATACCAATTGAAAGATCAACTAAAAATCAAGAAAAACAGAGCTAGCCCTCAAGAAGAGGCAGAACGGGCTCAACACTGCTAGCGAGGAATCTCAAATACCAACTGTTACCAACTCAAAAACCAAAAAGAGTTCGATTCCAATTGAAGAGCTGAAAATGTTTGCTAGTCCCTCAATAAAGAGGCAAGGCTCAACACAACTAGCAAACTCCCCCTCAAATAGTGCACACAACCCAGGGAACACATGATTTGTCAATATTTTCTCCCCCTTAGTTGAAAATGCACCATCAAGCAAATGTGCACAAGCACTCATGTTTCTCCCCCTTGATCGAAAATCGCCCTCCAAAAATGCATATGAGGAAAGATGCAAGTTAGCAGCTTCAGGAATATAATCAAGAGAGTGCAAGGATGCTCTACACAGGTCTGATCCGATGACTCAACAACATCCATAGGAAGCTAGCAAAGGCTCAAACTGATCACAAGATACGAAATGTGAACATGAGAGCAGAGGTGAGCAGTTTTCAGCCGAAAAGGTATTCACCATTAAAATAGCACAAAACATGTATAGACAAGAAGTCAAACAAGTGCTAAACATGTATACAAGGTGAACTACCCCTATCACAGTTCAATCATCATGCTATAGAATGAAACATAGACTTGTGTATCCAAATTTTATCGGAGTTGCAGCGGTTAAATTACACAAGTTTAAATTTCAGCATGCGATTGTGGGAGGTTGAAAACTTGTCATTGCCTAACTTTTCAATTGTGCGAAGCCTATGCAGAAGCAATCAGAAGCTTAAAGCAACAGTTTCGGTCATACACTACACAGCTCAAGTTTAACTCAAAGTGCAATGAGAAACAGTCTCGAAACTGTGATGTGTCGACAAGCAATCCCATCTCGATCTTTCCAATTTACTTAACTTGGTTCAGATTTTAAACAGCATATGAACATACCAAGCAAGTGAATGACTCAACACCAGAGACATAGCAACCTAGCATATATGAAGAGCACAGGTGATTTCAACACATTCTACACATGCTAGATGCAAATCTCAATGGTGAACATTTTTCAAGTTTTATGTTCATTAATAAGATTCACCATTCATAAAATAGCTCCGCTCACAATATGTAACAGTGATCAGAAAGAGCATAAGCTACAACATCATCATAAAGCATCGGAGCAAAAACTATATAGAGCATAGTTACATTCTAAAGATTATATACATGAAGCTCTGAATGTAAATATGCAAGATGAAATGCAAAGATGCATGAAGAAATCAACTAAAAAACACAAAGTCAGTTTATAGTACAAGAGTCAAAATGTTTCCCCCATCTAAAAGGGGAAACACACACCAAGCTCACCTCTCAACCTAGCAAAAGTTGATTGGTCCAAAGGTTTGGTGAAAATATCGGCCAACTGATGATGAGTATCGACATGGCGAAGGTCGATATCACCCTTCTCATAGTGGTCTCGCAGAAAATGAAAGCGCACATCAATGTGTTTGGTCTTAGAGTGCAGCACGGGGTTCTTAGCAACGCTAATCGCACTCGTGCTGTCACAAAGCAAAGGAACACGAGAAAAGCTCAGACCAAAATCACGCAAAGTGGCCATCATCCAAAGCAACTGGGAACAACAGCTAGCCGCAGCAACATACTCAGCCTCTGTGGTAGACTGGGCGACACTAGACTGCTTGCGAGAAGACCACGATACAAGTGAAGAACCAATACACTGGCAAGTCCCAGAAGTGGACTTGCGCTCAATCTGGCAACCAACAAAATCAGCATCGGAATAACCACAAAGGCAGAGGGTGGAGGAAGCAGAATACCAAATCCCAAACTCAGGTGTGAAGCATAAGTACCTCATAATGCGCTTGACCGCCTGACGGTGAGAGGTGCGCGGCGAAGACTGAAATCGCGCGCAAAGACACACCGCGAACTGGATGTCCGGGCGTGTCGCCGTCAGGTACAGCAGCGACCCGATCATACTCCGGTACTCCATCTGGTCCACTGCTTCTCCTTCCTTGTCCGCATCTAGGGCCGTCGTGGTCGACATGGGTGTTGGAAGAGGCTTGGCCTCACCCATATCGAATTTCTTCAGGATATCCTTGGTATACTTACCCTGGTGCACAAATGTTCCCTCTCGAGATTGCTTGATTTGCAATCCGAGGAAAAACGTCAACTCACCCATCATTCTCATCTCGAATTCCCTGCTCATAGTATCTACAAACTTGGCAACCAAAGCTGGAGAAGAACCACCGAAAATGATATCATCCAAGTAAATCTGGACCAAGAGTGTGTCACTGCCTTGCTTGAGGAGAAAGAGCGTTTTATCCACACATCCCATTTTAAAACCCTTACCAAGCAAAAAGGTTTTCAACCTATCATACCAGGCTCTAAGGGCTTGTTTCAAACCATACAAAGCTTTGTGAAGTTTAAAAACATGGCTTGGAAACTTGGGATTTTCAAAACTGGGGGGTTGTCTCACATATACTTCCTCTTCTATGTAGCCATTTAAGAAGGCACTCTTGACATCCATTTGAAAAAGTTTGAAACCTTTGGATGCAGCAAAAACCAAGAGTATCCTAATTGCCTCCAAACGAGCTACAGAAGCAAATGTCTCCTCATAGTCTATCCCCTCCTTCTGACTATACCCCTGGGCTACAAGTCTGGCCTTGTTTCTCACTACATGGCCATCCTCTCCTTGTTTGTTTTTGAAAACCCATTTTGTCCCAATTGGGTGACTCTCAGAGGGAGGAGAAACTAGAACCCAAACCCGATTTCTTTCAAAATTTTCTAACTCCTCATGCATGGCATTGACCCAATCTGGATCCATCAAAGCGTTGGCCGATGCTGCCGATCATCTGCTGAGGTGGGTGTTGGCGCTGAATGTGTCGTGGCGCCTCCCTTGCCGAAGTGGCCTCCCCCTCAACAGCAGCCGGTGCCTCCTCGGGTACAAAAGGTACCGCTCGAGGTGGCGGATCCCACGGCCCCCAAGTCGAAGAAGAGGGATCAGGGCCGTGAGTCGTAGTAGAAGCCGCTCTTTGCGGCACAGCAGGTGGAGGAGGTGCTGGATTATCCATCCCTTCAGCACCCTCTTCCTCATCATCAAAAAGAGGCTCGCCATCCTAATGATCACCTGCACGCTCAAAACGAGAAGAAGGACAAACCATGGTCTCGTCGAAGGTGACATCGGATGTCTGCATGACTCGGTTAGTATCAAGGTTAAGTACACGATAAGCTCGAGTGTGAGTGCCATAACCCAAAAATACACCGTTAGAAGAACGAGACTCAAACTTGTCCAAGTTGCCCTTTTTGAGTATAAAACAATGGCAACCAAAAACTCTGAAATAACTCACTTTGGGCAGTTTTCCAAAACGCAACTCATAAGAAGTCTTTTTCAAGAAAGCTCGGAGAAAAATGCGATTGGAAATGTAGCATGCAGTGCTCATAGCTTCGGCCCAATATCGCCTAAGAGTCATATGCTCATCGAGCATCGTCCTGGCCATCTCTACAAGAGTCTGATTCTTCCTTTCTACAATGCCATTCTGAGGCGGTGTGTAGGGGGAAGAAAACTGATGCTCTAAACCCAAAGAGTTACAAAACTTCTCAAAATCCGAGTTTTTGAACTCGGAACCATTATCACTTCTAATAGCTCGCATTGAGTTCAAAGGGAACACATTCTGAAGACGCAAAATCAGATTGCGAGCAAAAGAGAAAGTCTCAGTTTTCTGAGCTAAAAAGAAAACCCACGAATATCTCAAAAAATCGTCAACAACAACAAGCACATACCACTTCCCCCCAGCCGAGCTCATCCGAGCCGGACCAACAAGGTCCATGTGCAAAAGCTCTCTAGGGCGCTTCGTCATGACCTAAGTCACTGGATGGTGTGGAGCGGCAACCATCTTCCCATGTCTACAAGAATGGCAAACAAGATCCTTCTCCATGCACAACTTGGGCAATCCTCGGATTAGGCCAAGTGAACTAAGTCTTGCAAGCAAGTCGAAGCTCAAATGTCCTAGTCTCCTATGCCACTTCCAAAGATCAGAGGAGGAAGGTTCAGCCAAAAGACAACGAGAAACTCCAAATGACTCCGAGAAATCCGCACGAAAGACTTTCCCAAAGGGCGAAATCCCACCAACAAGATTGCCCTGAGGATCCAAAATACGACTGAGATTCGGCTTAAAATGAATCTCATAGTCGTCATCAAAGAGTTGCGAAACAGAAAGAAGGTTAAAATGCAAGTTAGAAACAAGAGCAACATCGCGCAACACAAAGTGCTCATTAACTCGCACCGACCCACGAGATAACACTTTAACTTTACTATTGTCGCCGAAGGTGATAAACTCCTTTTCGGCGACCGGACTAAGACTGGAGAACCATTTGGCGTTTCCGGTCATGTGCCTCGAGCAACCGGAATCCACCAACCAAACGTTCTCCAATCGTTTTACCTACATCAATAAAAAGACATAGGGTGAGCATACGGTCCAACACTGGGGTTAGTGAAATAGGGAGAGTGTTGACGGTCCTTAAACACCTATTTTACCATCAACATTCGACCCTAAAGTCCACCAAAAAGGCATGAAATGTAGTCAAATAGGTTTCAAACTAACCAAATTCCACATGTCCATAGAATTTTATTTGAATGCAGGATTTGAACCAAATTTGGACATATGGACCCACCAGAGGCCAAGCCCACTCAGCAGGGCCCAAATGGGCCTAAGGGGGTTGGCGCCCGCCACCTCTAAGTGGCGCCCACCACTTGGGTTGGCCCAAGTGCCACTCCCTGCCACGTCATCAATCCGTGTGACCTCCCCAAGGCCAAATCCTGACCCTTGGTCACTAGGTCAGTGGCATCGGACGGCTCAGGGAGGAGTGGCGTGGATCAAGGCTGAATGTCGGTTGCTAGGACATGGAACCGACCTCCAAACCGCTTTGGACAACCACCTGGATGCCGTTGAAGCAGAGGCAGTTCATCCAACGGCCAGGGGACTGGCGGCCGCTAGTAGGGGGTGGCGCCCGCCACCTGACCTAACCCTAGGTCGGTTGGCTGCCCACTATAAGAACCCCGCTCACTCATTTGGGCTATAAATACCCCCCTGAGGCATCACTTCATTCACACCCAAGTATATCCCACATCAAGCAATACATAAGCAAGAGAAGCAAGTGAGAGTTAGGTTAGAAGCTTAGAGACCTTTGGCAAGTAGGTTTGCTAGTAGAGAGAGTATAGCTCTAGTTCCCTCGCTACAGCGCGGCTCTTAGTTTAGCACAGCTTAGCCTAAGTCCTTGGCAGTATTAGCGTAGAGCTTGCTAAGAGAGAAGCGGGTGCGAGCGACTGGCATCGGAGGTCGGTTGATTTCCTGGCGTCTCTGGTCTGGTTTGCTCTCTTGTATCTCAGGTACATTTATCTTTATCCTAGTATTACTTTAAGCATACTTTCAGTATTACTTTCAGTATTACTTTATCAAGTACCTTGAGTGTGACCTAGCTATCCTACAGTTCAATTCACTTAGCCATAGTAGTTAATCTCTTGTGAGCTTAGTGTTTGATCTTTGGCAATAGATTGTTTAGTTAGTTTAGTGTTTATCTTATTAAGTCAAGTGTTTGCTCTGACGTCCGCAAGGGTGTCTCTATTCAAAGCTAGGGTAGAGATAGTTAGAATATAGTTAAGGGTGGTGCTTAGTTATAGACTTACCTTCAGATACGGCTGGACCCCCGGATAGCTGTGGTAGCAAGCAGGTGGTGACAGCTCTGTGTGCCTTGAATTCCACCACGTAGTTGGCCCAGTTTAACAGTAAGGCTCGTTGTGCTAGCGTTCAACCTAAGTAAGTGGTAAAGGCTAGTACGCCTCGATACTTGACAAGATAGGAATAAAACTTTACTCAACTTAGTTGCTTTATTGTCTTTTGCCTGTCTTGCTTCGTAACTATCTTGCTTCGTAGTTATCTTGCTTGTAGTTATCTAGGAGTAGTTAGTTATCTTAGTTACCCTTAGTTATCCTATTCCATTTATCTACCTATCTATCCACCTTACCTTAGGCATCCACTTCATCCTTACCTATCCACCCATATATTCTTTCTAGCCTTTCATCTCCCCTTTTCCTTTTTCTTATTTGTTCGACTCTCATCCCCTCCTTGACTCGAATCATACACCACCCTAGCCTTCCCTTGGGATCAAATAAATCGACACCTGGTACTCCCAGGCGAAGTGCTACTATGATAGTTCTGTGCGCTTGCAAAATCTCCTCTTGGTAGATTGCAATCTCTCTAGTTAGCTCCTACTAGTGTCGGGATTGACAACCCCGTTTGGCATTAGTAGACAGCTGCTTTAGCTCCACTCCTTTAGGTATAGTGACCGATCTTGCTTCAAGCATTTCTGACGCCGTTGCCAGGGATAGACTCCATAGTCTACTCCTAGTAACAACGTTAGCGAGTGCCAACAAGCATTTCTGGGCCGTTACCGGGGATAGTTGCCTAGCTCTATCTTTAGTGAAGCTAAGAACTACCAATGGAGAGTACCAGTGTTGGGCCGGCTGCTCAAAAGAACGGTTAGCAGAAAAACCATTTCTAGCACGCCTACGGGAAGAGCGATCACCACGTTGAAGAAAACGTGGTCCGCTAAGAGAAGAGCGTCCATTGCGATACTCAAAACGCGGTGGGGGAAAATGCTCAACAACAAAGCCACCGCCACAGGGTCCATAGCCTATAATTGCAGGCTCCCGCCGGGCACGTCCTCTCCGCTGCCTTGGCCTAGGAACTTGAGGTTCTGGACCTCTAGGCCTAACAGCACGCCTCTAAACATTCGGCACATGTACATCATGGAAAGGATGGTACATGTCCGTGTTGTTCATCTCCTTTGCGCGGCGCGCCTCTCTCTTGCGCTGAAAACAGAACTCACTCAAATGACCATCTCTCCCACAGTGCTCACAGTGGTACCTCACCGCTCTCAAAGGGGGTTGTTGGTACTCACGGTAGTGGGTGTGGATCACTTTGCCCTTCTGTGGCATAAGCTCCTCCTGGATGGGTGGCATGGTGTCCAGTTTGTTCTTGAGGTGGTTTGGTTTGGGAGCCCATGATTGTTTCTTGGGTGGAGCTCTCGGAGGTTCAACAAAGACCCCATCCTTGGTGTTGGGCTTGAGAGGCTCTTTGGGTGGAATCTTGGTAAGCTTGGGAGTAGTGGTGGAGTTGGGCTTCTCACATGGGTTAAGACCACTCGACTCTCCAATCTTCTCAAAAGATGAAACATCAACACCCGGAGCAAAACCTACACCTGGACCTCCAGCAGCTCGCTTGAATTGGGAGATCATCATCCCGAGCTGTGGCTCACCGCTAGACACCCATGACAAGATGGTCCGAAGGTATGTGTTTTCCTCCTCAGTTTGCATCTTGTCATGCTTCACATTAGCGATCTCCATCTCCAAACCCTCACAAAGAACCCACCTAGCCACACATGTGCTACCTGAGTTGGCCTCTTCAAGAGACATAATCCTGGCATTCTTCTCTGCCAACTCAGATTGCAAGCCCGCACAGGACTTGCACGCACCCAACAGCAAAGATCTCTCCTTCAGCTCATCCACCTCTCCTACCAACATAGCATACTTGCTTCTCAAGGTGAGAAGGTCAGTCATGTGTGTGGAGCACATCTCACACTCTTCCTCCTCGGTAACAACTACGGTGGACTTGACAGATTCAAGTTCCTTCACCGTATCCTCCCACTTCTGCCTAAACTCCTTGCGCTCTCTAGCAGCACGCCTAAGCAACTTATCCTAACTAAGGAGCACGGCAGTAAGCTTCTCCACCTCAGCAGAAAGCTCATCGGGGGTCTGAGATACCTGGGAGGTGTCGTCGTCGTCGTCCCGAGGAGTGTCCACCAGCTCGCCGTTGACCTCCTTGCCGAGGGCCATGGTGCAGAAGCCCTCGTTGTCGGCGAAGAAGCAGAGGCCATTCAGCTTGTCCTCGATCCTCTTCTTCTTCTCGGACTCGTCATCACTTGAGGCAGCGGAGTCGTCATCCGAGTCATCGACGTCGCCGAGCGTGGCGAAGAAAGCACGCTGCTCAGCCTGGGCCTTCTCCATGTACTTCGTCTTGATGTACTCCTGGTCGAAGCCGCCCTTCCGCTTGTGCTTCGCGGGGACGTACTTCTCCTTGTGCTTGCCGGAGTCGTACTTGTGCCCATGATCCGCCTTGCCGAAGGTCTGCTTGTTCTTCTTCGGGCAGTTGGCGATGAAGTGGTTGGGGTCACCGCACTCCAAGCATCCGGAGCGTCCTCCTCCGTGGCGACGGTTCATGCGGTTGTTGTGAAACCGCGAGAACCGGTTGGCGAGCAAAGCCAGCTCGTCATCCCCCATGAACTCCAGCTGCTCCTCTGTGACTGAAAAGAAGAGAAGAGAGTGCAAAGCCTCCAGAGGGGTTAGCAGAAGAGCCAGAAACCAAAGCCATCGATGGCCCAGAAGGATTTTCATAAGAAGCCCTCGCCATGGCGTCAATCTCACTGGACTTGAGCTTACTGAAGAGCTCGTCGCACGTGAGGGTCTCATAGTTAGGCGATTCGATGATCGCCTGAACCTTGGAATCCCACACCGATCGATCAAGAGTATGGAAAAGCTTCAAAGCTCTCTCATGATCATCGAAAGGCAACAGCTCCTTGTTAGCCCTCATCCTGTTGACAATCACCTGAAAGCGAGCGAATAACCTTTCTATGCTTTCGCCAGGCATATGTCGAAAGTTCTCATACTCTCGCTTGAACGACTCGTAGAGACGGGTTTTGACTTGAGAGGTTCCCTCATGGAAACGCATGAGGGTAGCCCAAATCTCCCGAGCCGTAGCGAGGTGAGAAACGCGATCAAACTCGGACATGCTCAAATAGGAGAAAAGAGCATTATGAGCTCGACTATTGGCATCGTGCTCATCGATCTGACGCTGAGTAACACGAGCAGCCAAGACCACGTAATCGGCAGAGTTGCAAATATCCCAAATGGAAGCACCAATACTCTGCAGATAGGCCGACCTGCGTATCTTCCAATACGCATAGTTCGTCCCATCGAAAAACGGCGGTTTGCCCACGCCGCGATCCATGTCGCCTTCTGTGGATCTGGAACCGGCTAAGGTGGAAGATCCTTAACCCGCTTTGATACCAATTGAAGGACCGGGAATGCTACCAGAAAGCGACCAGAGGGGGTTGAATGGGAGCTTCAATTTTCCTTTTGGAAATTTGTCGCCACTGTCCCAAAAATCAACCCCAAGAGCAAACCCTAGAGCTCGTAAGTGTCCATGACCCTAGAGATAGGTTGGATGCTTCCGAGAAGCACAGCGAGACACTTCACGACTCTAGAAACCCAACACAAAAGCTAGAAAACAAAACCGACAACAAACCAGCGAACCGCAGACGAAACAGCACAAACTGCACTTGACCGGACTCTGGCCAGCGTTCGGTCAGTGAGCACTGGAGCGTTCGGTCAAGCCAAAACAGTTTTGGAAACTCTCTGTTTGTGATCGGACTCACTGCCCTCGAGCGTCCGGTCACTACCTCAGAGTCTGGTCAGACCAAACAAAAACGGGAACAGTGTTACCTGTGAGTCCGGTCAGTATCCACGGGTGAGTCCGGTCAACACATAGAGAAGAACTGCGAAGAACAATCAACGACCGGACTCTAGGGGTGCGTCCGGTCATCCCGAGCCAAGTGTCCGGTCAACCCGAAACTGGGCAGTTCGTCCACCGATTCGACTCAAACTCAACCAAAACAAATCCTCTAGGGATCAAACTTGGTGAGAGGAGTCACAAGGAGGATAGTGAGCTATCTCTAAGAGATCATGGCTCGAACCTATCTCCAAATCGATGAATCGAAGAAATTCGGGGGAAGCGAGAAAAACTTAACCCAAAATGAAAATCGACCGATCTACTAGCTCGTGAGGTTTGAGGACAATTCCCTAGGTGGAAAGAAGTGCCTCACGATCTAGAACATCTCTGTTCAAATGGAATCACAAAAGACGCAACGAACAAAGAGATCGATCGAGGGGAAAAACGTGGAGAAATGCAATCCGCGAAGAACAAGAACAAAACGCGAATCACAATCACGAATTTGCAACCGTGTGGCTAGCACACGCTACAACAGTGAGATTACGGTCTCACTTCCTCAAAATCTCCAGTACATAGAGGTATGGTTCTCTGCGGATCTCAGTTGCTACAGCAGGGGATTGGGAGAGCAGGAAAACCTAGAAGGCAATGAGCAAATGACTGAGATAGATGGGGAGGTGGGTGTCTCCCCCTACTTATCCTAATTCTAATTCCCACTCTACCCCTAACTAATTACAGAACGAACCAGCTAAACCATAGGGTTATTCTGGACCAACTCGCGGTAGGTGGTGATCCGACGGCCACGCCCGCTCAACTGGTAGCGTTGCCTCAACGCAACCTCACCGACTGCCGCCACGTGCCACCACCGCTCTGCTTGTCCTTTTCCTGGACGTCGCACCCCCGGTTTTGTGGCCCAAACTCAGCAAACCCGCAACACCCAGGTTTTGAGGCCCAAACCTGGAAACCGTTCTCAGCCCAAGTTTTGTGGCCCAAACTCGGAAACCATCAGCACCCAGGTTTTGAGGCCCAAACCTGGAAACCGTCCACTCGTTGGTTTTTCTGTGGCTGAACCTCCAAACCAAGCCGTAGATGGGATGCACCGCCCGTGCACCCCGTCCACCCGCAAGTCTCCGCACATCGCTGTCCCTGGTGTCAGCCACCACAGCTGATCCTCAGGCCACCGGTCCCTCAGTCCAGGCCTCACGTCCGCCCTTTGCCACTCTCGGTCCCTCGGCACGGCACGTCTCTACTTGACCTTCACCTTGCCTTCGATCACTGTATCCGTGCTTGACACCTGCACAACACAAGCCAAAGAACATACGCATCATCCCAGTTGACAATCACTCATCACTCAGAGACTCGGCATACACCCATGTATCCGCAACCTACTCATACTAGTTGCCAAAGCTTATGGTGAACTATTTTCAGATTTGGCAGTTATTAAGCAAGTTCATCATTGCGAAATCATACTTAGCTCATCAGGTTAAGTCACATGATCAGAAAGAGCTCAAACTGCATAAACTAAGTATCATACAAGCATGTGAAAACAGAGCATAATATCAATCTAGACAGAATACAATTGAAGCTCAAAATGCAAGTATGATACATATGCAATGCAAAAAGCTAAGAAAGAACCTAGACTATACAACACGCAAACAAATGATACTAAAAAGTGACCCCACATATAAAATGGGAAGCACACACCAAGCTCACCTCTCAACCTAGCAAAGCTTGGTAAAGATATCGGCCAACTGATTATGAGTGTCAACATGCCTAAGGTCGATATCACCCTTTTCATAGTGATCTCGCAGAAAATGAAAGCACACATCTATGTGTTTGGTCTTGGAATGAAGCACGGGGTTCCTAGCAACGCTATCGCACTCATGCTATCACAAAGCAAAGGCACTCGAGAAAAACTCAGACCAAAATCACGCGAAGTGGCTATCATCCACAACAACTGAGAACAGCAGCTAGCCGCAACAACATATTCAGTCTCTGTGGTAGACTGAGTGACACTAGACTGCTTGCAAGAAGACCACAAAACAAGAGAAGAGCCCCAAAACTGACAAGTTCCAAAAGTGGACTTTGATCAATACGGCAACCAGCAAAATCAGCATCAGAATAATAGCAAAGCGAGAGGGATGAAGAAGCAGAGTACCACAATCTGAACTCAGGTGTGAAACGAAGGTACCTCATAATGTGCTTGACGGCCTGCCAGTGAGAAGTGCGCGGTGACGCCTGAAAGTGTGTGCAAAGACACACAGCGAACTGGATGTCTGGACGTGTCGTCGTCCAGTACAGTAGCGAGCCAATCATACTTCGGTACTCCTTTTGATCCACAGCTTCTCCATCCTCGTCTGCATCCAGGGCCGTCGTAGTTGACATGGGCATCGAAAGAGGATTGGCCTCACCCATATCGATCTTCTTCACTATCTCCTTCGTGTACTTGCTCTGGTGCTCAAACGTCCCCTCTCGAGATTGCTTGATTTGCACCCCAAGAAAGAAAGTCAACTCGCCCATCATGCTCATCACAAATTCCCTGCTCATAGTATTTGGAAACTTGGCAACCAAAACATGAGAAAAAACAACCGAAAATGATATCATCCATGTAAATCTGTACCAAGAGAGAATCATTGCCTTGCTTGAGGAGACAAAGCGTTTTGTCAACAGATCCCATTTTAAAACCCTTAGCAAGCAAAAAAGTTTTCAAATGCTCATACCAGGCTCTAGGGGCTTGTTTCAAACCATATAAAGCTTTGTGAAGGATAAACACATGGTTTGGAAACTTGGGATTTTCAAAACAGGGGGGTTGTTTCACATACACCTCTTCTTCAATGTAGCCATTTAAAAAGGCACTCTTGACATCCATTTGAAAAAGTTTAAACCCTTTGGATGCAGCAAATGCCAAGAGGATCCTAATTGCCTCCAAATGAGCTACAGGAGCAAACGTCTCCTCATAGTCTATCCCCTCCTTCTGACTATATCCCTAGGCTACTAGTCTGGCCTTGTTTCTCACAATATGGCCATCTTCTCCTTGTTTATTTTTGAAAATCCATTTTGTCCCAATAGGATGACAATCAGGAGGAAGTGGAACTAAAACCCAAACCCGATTTCGTTCAAAGTTTTCTAACTCCTCAAGCATGGCATTGACCCAATCCGGATCAGACAAAGCATGTCCAACATCTCGGGGTTCAAAATCAGCAACAAAAGCCAAATGAGCAAAGTGAGAAATCTGATGTGACCTGGACCGAGTGACACGTTCGTTGATGTCGCCGATCATCTGCTGAGGAGGGTGCTGGCGCTGAATATGTCATGGCGCCTCTCTCGCCGAAGTGGCCTCCCCCTCAATAGTAGCTGGTGCCTCCTCAGGTACAACTGGCAAGCCCTGAGGTAGTGGATCGAACGACCCCCAAGTAGTAGACGTAGAAGGATCGGGGCCGTGAGTCGATGTAGTAGAAGCAGATCCTTTCGGTGCAGCAGGTGGAGGAAGTTCTGGATCATCAATCTGCTCACCACCATCTTCCTCATCATCAAAGATAGGTTCACCAACCTCATGATCACCTGCACGCTCAAATCTAGAAGAAGGACAATGCATGGTCTCGACGAAAGTGACATCGGAGGTCTCCATGTCTCGGTTAGTGTCAAGATTAAGCACATGATATGCACGAGTATGATTACCAAGAAAAACACCATCAAAAGAATGAGACTCAAACTTGTACAAGTTGCCTTTCATGAGAATAAAATAGTGGCACCATCACCTCATCTCACACACACTCAACCGCTCAGTTGACAGAGGCCAGCTCCCTCCCATCCTTGTCTCAACCTCCCACAACCTCACACCAGGTTCATGGCTGGCACTCACATACCTGAAGGAGAGAGAACTCGACCAAATGACCAAATGAGATCCGCAGAGAACCATACCTCTGTGTACTGGAGATTTTGAGGAAGTGAGGCCGTAACCTCACTGTTGTAGCGTGTGGTAGCCACACGGTTGCAGATCGATGACTTGATTCACGTTTTGTTCGTGTTCTTCGTTTCTCCGTGTTTTTCCCGTCACTCGATCTCCCTTTCTATTGCGTCTTTATGAAATCCGTTTGAATCAACTTGTTCTTTATAGTGAGGAGATCATTTGCACTGAAGGAATTCATCTAACTCCTCACGAACAAGTAGATCAGGTTGTTTTCGCTTTCGTGGTGTTTTTCATTCATACTCCTCCCCTTTTGATTTCCCGGTGATTGAATCGATTTGAGTGGATGATTTCTTGGGGATAGTCTCCTAACTACCTCGTGATCATCTTCTCCAAGTTTGGGAACGTGGGATTGAGTTTTGATTCGGATTTGGGAAGAGAAGTGTGAGGGGCGACCGAAATCGCCCTCATTGGGAGGTCGCGGACAGTCCGCGGTTTGACCGGCGGACAGTCCGCGCGTCGTGGATCAGCCGAATCAGTGGCTATGTTCTTCGGACGGGTTACTGTTTTTACACCGGTGGACAGTCCGCAGTGTAAAGTCGCGGACAGTCCGGGAAGGGTCCAGGGAACTTCAGCAGCACTGTTGTTTTGCTCTTTTGACGGACGGACAGTCCGCCATCCCCTCGCGAACAGTCCGCAGTAGGGGCGGACAGTCCGGGACCCAAGGGCCGGACAGTCCGGGATTTGGCTGAAGCTTCCGGTTTAGTGCGTTTGCTCTCCCGGCTTCTTCGCTTGATTTTCAGACTTCTCGTTTGGCCCTAGAGTTGACCAAGGAACCTCTCTAGGTATCTTTGCTACTTGTTAGTGCGGATACATGGGTGTATGCCGAGTCTCGAGTGATGAGTGATTGTCAACGGGTTTGATCGCATGTTCTTTGGCTTGTGTTGTGCAGGTGTCGAGCACGGAGATAGTGATCGAGGGCAAGGTGAAGGTCAAGTAGAGACGTGCCGTGCCGACGGACTGGGAGCGGTGAAGGGCGGACGTGAGGCTTGGACTGAGGGACCAGTGGCCTGAGGATCAGCTGTGGTGGCTGACAGCCTGGGACAGCGACGAGCAGAGACTTGCGGGACATGGTGTTGCTCGGGTCGAGGACCTGGGGACACGTGTCGATGGACGGGGTGCACGGGCGGTGCATCCCCTCTACAGCTTCGGTTTGGTGGTAGAGCCAGAGAAAAACCATCGGGTGGACAGTTTCCAGGTTTGGGCCACAAAACCTGGGCGTGTTGCGGGTTTCCGAGTTTGGGCCACAGAACTCGGGCTGAGGACGGTTTCCAGGTTTCGGCCTCAAAACCTGGGCGCTGGCGGGTTTCCTGGTTTCGGCCTCAAAACCAAGGGATGGACATGGAGGCTAGTTTCCCGATTTGGGCCACAAAACTGGGGGTGGACGTGAAGGCCTGGTTTCCCGGTTTCGGCCATAAAACTAGGGGTGCAGAGCGAGGGCGGCACGTGGCGGCAATCGGGAGGTTGCGTCGAGGCAACGCTACGAGTTGTGCGGGCGTGGCCGTCGGATCACCACCTACCTTGAGTTGGTCCAGAATAACCCTAGGGTTTAGCTGGTTCGCTCTGTAATTAGAGAGGGGTAGAGTAGGAACTAGAATTAGGATAAGTAGAGGGAGACACCCTCCTCCCATTCCATCTCAGTCATTTGCTCTTTGCTTCTAGGGTTTCCTGCTCTCCCAATCCCCTGCTGTAGCTAGCTGAGATCCGCAGAGAACCATACCTCTGTGTACTGAAGATTTTGAGGAAGTGAGGCCGTAACCTCACTGTTGTAGCGTGTGGTAGCCACACGGTTGCAGATCGATGACTTGATTCGTGTTTTGTTCGTGTTCTTCGTGTTCTTCGTTTCTCCGTGATTTTCCCGTCACTCGATCTCCCTCTCTACAGTGTCTTTGCGAAATCCGTTTGAATCAACTTGTTCTTTATAGTGAGGAGATCATTTCCACTGAAGGAATTCATATAACACTTCACGAACAAGTAGATCTGGTTGATTTCGTTTTCATGGCGCTTTTTCACTCATACTCCTCCCCTTTTGATTTCCCGGTGATTGAATCGATTTGAGCGGATGATTTCTTGGGGATAGTCTCCTAACTACCTCTTGATCATCTTCTCCAAGTTTGGGAACGTGGGATTGAGTTTTGATTCGGATTTGGGAAGAGTTGTGTGAGAGGCGACCGAAATCGCCCGCACTGGGAGGTCGCGGACAGTCCGCCGTTTCTCCCACGGACAGTCCGCGCGTCGGGGACTTGGCCAGAGCAGTGGCCACGAGTCTCTGCGGTTTGAGCCTCGGTTGACTGGCGGACAGTCCGCCGGTATAAACCGCGGACAGTCCGAGACTGTCCAGCCGTCTAGGGGACTTGCTGCAGCAGTGTTATTTCGGTGTTTTGACCGGCGGACAGTCCGCCATCCCCTCGCAGACAGTCTGCAGTAGGGGCGGACAGTCCGGGACTCCAGGGCCGGACAGTCCGGGATTCGGCTGTTTGTTGCGGTTTGGTGCGTTTGCTCTTCCGACTTCTTCGCTTGGTTTCCGGACATTCCGTTTGGCCCTAGAGTTGATCAAGGAACCTCTCTAGGTATCTTTGCTACTTGTTAGCATAGGTATTTGGGGATTTCTCGATGTAGCCATCTATCTACATTCGGGACTTGATTTTTGAGGGTCGAACTTGTGCCGGTGCTTTTGACGGTTGGATCGCTATCGCTTTGTGGTGCCTCGCTGTGATCCTAGGGATCATCCACCCTCTTCCAAGGGTCGTGGGCATCACGGTTTCGATTGAAGCTCTTGGAGTTGATTTTGGGGACAAAAGGCCAAAGTTTCGAAAGAGATTTTTGAGCTCCCATTCACCCCCCCTGGTCGCCTTGCTATTGCATTCTCGGTCCTACAATTGGTATCAGAGCGGGTTAAGGATCTTCCACCTTAGCCGGTTCTAGATCCACAGAAGGCGACATGGATCGCGGCGTGGGCAAACCGCCATTCTTTGATGGGACGAACTATGCGTATTGGAAGATACGCATGTCGGCCTATCTCCAGAGCAACAAGGCGGTTTGGGAGATTTGCAACAAGGCGGATTACGTTGTCTTGGCTGCTCGTGTCACTCAGCTTCAGATAGATGAGCACGAAGCCAATAGCCGAGCGCGTAACGCTTTGTTCTCCTGTTTGAGCATGTCCGAGTTTGATCGCGTTTCTCACCTCCCCACGGCTCGTGAGATTTGGGCGACCCTCATGCGCTTCCATGAGGGAACCACTCAAGTCAAATCCAGTCTCTACGAGTCGCACAAGCGGGAGTATGAGAACTTTTGACATATGCCTTGCGAGAGCATAGAGAGTTTATTCGCTCGCTTTCAGGTCATTGTCAACAAGATGAGAGCGAACAAGGAGCTGTTGCCTTTCGACGATCATGAGAGGGCTTTGAAGCTTTTGCATACTCTCGATCGGTCGGTGTGGGACTCAAAGGTCCAGGCGATCATCGAATCGTCTAACTATGAGACCCTCACATGCGACGAGCTCTTCAATGAGCTCAAGTCTAGTGAGATTAACGCCATGTCGAGGGCTTCTTATGAAAATCCTTCTGGCCGACTATGGCTTTGGTTTCTAGCTCTTCTATTAACCCCTCTAAAGGATTTGCACTTTCTTCTCTCTTTTCTGTCACAGAGGAGCAGTTGGAGTCTTTGGGAGACGACGAGTTGGCTTTGCTTGCCAACCGGTTCTCGCGGTTCCACAACAACCGCATGAACTGTCGCCGTGGAGGAGGACGCTCAGGATGCTTTGAGTGCGGCGACCCTGACCACTACATCGCCAACTGTCCCAAGAAGAACAAGCAATCTGGGAAGGGCGATCATGGGCACAAGTACGACTCTGGCAAGCGCAAGGAGAAGTACGTCCCCGTGAAGCACAAGCGGAGGGGCGGCTTCGACAAAGAGTACATCAAGAAGAAGTACTTGGAGAAGGCCCAGGCTGAGCAGCGTGCGTTCTTCGCCACGCTCAGCTACGTCGACAACTCGGATGACGACTCCGCTGTCTCAAGCGATGACGAGTCTGAGAAGAAGAAGAGGATCGAGGACAAGCTGAATGGCCTCTGCTTCTTCGCCGACGACGAGGGCTTCTGCACCATGGCCCTTGGTGACGAGGTCGACTGCAAGCTAGAGGACATCCCTCAGAACGACGACGACGACGACGACGACTCCCAGGTATCTCAGACCCCCGATGAGCTTTCTGCTGAGGTCGAGAAATTTACTGCCGCGCTTCTTAGTCAAGATAAGCTGCTTAGGCGTGCTGCTAGAGAGCGCAAGGAGTTTAGGCAGAAGTGGAAGGACACGGTGAAGGAGCTTGAGTTTGCTAGATCCACCGTTGTCATGTCTGAGGAGGCTGAGTGTGAGATGTGCACCAAGCACATGACTGACCTTCTCACTTTGAGAGGTAAGTATGCTGTTTTGGTTGGAGAGGTGGATGAGCTCTGGGCTAGACCCGCGTTGTTGGGTGTGTGCAAGTCTTGTGCTGGCTTGCAATCCAAGTTGGCAGAAAAGAATGCCAAGATCGTGTCTCTTGAGAAGGCCAACTCGGGTAGCACTTGTGTGTCTAGGTGTGGTTTGTGCGAGGGTTTGGAGATGGAGATTGGCAATGTGAAGCATGGCAAGATGCAAACCGAGGAAGAAAACACATACCTTTGGACCATCTTGTCATGGGTGTCATGTAATGAGCCGCAGCTTGGGATGATGATCGCTCAGTTTAAACGAGCTGCTGGAGGTCCTGGTGTTGGTTTTGCTCCGGGTGTTGATATCTCTTCTTTTGGGAAGATTGGGGAGTCGAGTGGCCTGAACCCATGTGAGAAGCCTGTTGATGGTCCTTAAACACCTGTTTTACCATCAACATTTGACCCTAAAGTCTACCAAAAAGGCATGAAATGTAGTCAAATAGGTTTCAAACTAACCAAATTCCACATGTCCATAGAATTTTATTTGAATGCAGGATTTGAACCAAATTTGGACATATGGACCCACCAGGAGACAAGCCCACTCAGCAGGGCCCAAATGGGCCTAAGAGGGATGGCGCCCGCCACCCCTAGGTGGCGCCCGCCACCCCTATGTGGCGCCCGCCACCTCTAAGTGGCGCCCGCCACTTGGGTCGCCCCAAGTTTCACCCCCTGCCACGTCACCGATCCGTGTGACCTCCCCAAGGCCAAATCTTGGCCCTTGGTCACTAGGTCAGTGGCATCGGACAACTCAGCGAGGAATGGCGTGGATCAAGGCTGAATGGCGGTTGCTAGGACATGCAACCGACCTCCAAACCACCTTGGACAACCACCTGGATGCCATTGAAGCCAAGGCAGTGCATCCAACGGTGAGGGAGGTGGCGGCCGCCACCTAGGGCTGGCGCCCGCCACTAGGGTTAGCCCTAGGTCGGCTGGCTGCCCCCTATTAGTACCCCCCTCACTCATTTGGGCTATAAATACCCCCCTGAGGCACCTCTTCATTCACACCCAAGTAGATCCCACACTTCCAAGAGAAGCAAAGCAAGAGAAGCAAGTGAGAGTTAGGTTAGAAGCTCAGAGAGCTTTGGCAAGTAGGTTAGCTAGTAGAGAGAGTATAGCTCTAGTGCCCTCGCTATAGCGCGGCTCTTAGTTTAGCACAGCTTAGCATAAGTCCTTGGCAGTATTAGCATAGAGCTTGCTAAGAGAGAAGCGGGTGCGAGCGACTGGCATCGGAGGTCGGTTGATTTCCCAGCGTCTCTGGTCTAGTTTGCTCTCTTGTATCTCAGGTACATTTATCTTTATCTCAGTATTACTTTAAGCATACTTTTAGTATTACTTTCAGTATTACTTTATCAAGTACCTTGAGTGTGACCTAGCTAGCCTACAGTTCAATTCACTTAGCCATAGTAGTTAATCTCTAGTGAGCTTAGTGTTTGATCTTTGCCAATAGGTTGCTTAGTTAGATTAGTGTTTATCTTATTAAGTCAAGTGTTTGCTCTGACGTCCGCAAGGGTGTCTCTATTCAAAGCTAGGGTAGAGATAGTTAGAATATAGTTAAGCGTGGTGCTTAGTTGTCGGTGTTTCGTCCCCGGGGGTATCACACCGACGAGTAATATGATCGCGTGCTTCTTTTCCTGGATGGTGATGCAAGGGGGCACAAGGATTTATCCTGGTTCGGGCAAAGAAGGCCCTACGTCCAGCGGGGGGAGATGTTCTTGTATTATTTGCACCTAAGTGCTTGTACAGGGGAGAATACAAGCTCAGTGAGCGTGGACCGGGGTCCGGACTCGTGTTTGTGCGTGGACTCATGTTTTCTGTTCGTCCTCCTGAATGAGGGCCCTAGCGTCCCCTTTTATAGAGCAAGGGGAGGCCAGGATTACAAAAAGTATTACAGGTGTCGGGGCGCATGGTGCCCCATACGGAGAAGGGTAGGAACCCTGTCTTGTCGGGGCCACTGGAGCCGATGTGATCGTCGCTGTTGAGGCGTCCTTGAGTCGTGGCTTCCCTCCTGGGCGCGGACGTGGGGGCGCGACAAGGCGGGAGCCGTACAGCACCCATCCCGGAATGTACAGTACGCGGTGAGGTCCCTCCGGGTCTTGGGGTACCTGTCCTCCAATAGTATGAAAGTATTTAGGGCTCGAAGGGCGCGAAGCCGACCTCGAGGTGTTACAGTGCACGGCTCGAGGGGCGCGGAGCCGGCCTCGAGGTGTTTACTGTGCATGGCTCGAGGGGCGCGGAGCCGGCCTCGAGGGACTACAGTGCGGGGCTCGAGGGGCGCGGAGCCGGCCTCGAGGGGCTACAGTGCATGGTATGGTCGAATAGTGCTGTACTGGTGCTCTTTCGCCCATGCTTGTGGTGAAAACGAGACTTGACCTTTACACCAAGTTACTGTGGTACGTGCTGTGCTCCAGTGGACATGACCGGAGTAGGTGAAGGCATTAAATGCGTGGTATGGGGCTGGTACGGCTGTCTGTACCACTCGAGGTCCGTGCGATAGGGCTCGAGGTGTGGGAGCGTGCTCGCCCGAGGTCTGTAGGACTCGGGCGAGACGGAGAGCGATCGCGTTCGCCCGAGGCCTGGCTCAGCGGGCTCGGGCGAGGCGGAGAAAAGAGCGATCGTCCGAGGCCTGGCTCAGCGGGCTCGGGCGAGGCGGAGAAAAGAGCGTTCGCCCGAGGCCCGGCCGGGAGGGCTCGGGCGAGACAAAGATAGCGCGTTCGCCCGAGGCCTGGCTGGGAGGGCTCGGGCGAGACGGAGATAAAGCGTTCGCCCGAGGCCTGGCTGGGAGGGCTCGGGCGAGACGGAGATAGAGCGTTCACGCTCGCCCGAGGCCTGGCTCAGCGGGCTCGGGCGAGGCGGAGAAAAAGCATTCGCCCGAGGCCTGGCTGGGAGGGCTCGGGCGAGTCGGAGATTGGGCGTTTGGGTGTTTGCGTTGATTGGGGGTACCCCTTTTTTGTACCACCGACAGTAGCCCCCGAGCCCTTGTTCGAGTGCTTGCATTCGAGCAGGGGCTTCAGATTGGGATCTCGATGGATAGCTAACTGGTCTCGAGGGTTTTGTCGATTTGATTCCGTGGGTGTCGTGCGAGCGACACCCGCGGGTGTAGCCCCCGAGGCCACGGGGGAGTGGCTAGAACTCCCTCGTGGGCTTTCCGAAGAATCCTCCGTCGTTTGGGAGCCTTCTTCCCAGCGGGTGCGCCTTTTTAGGCGGATATCATCAGAGAGCGGAGATCGCGGCGCCTGTGTGTACCTGTCAACAGGCTCGAAATGCAGTTTGGCAGTAATATTTAAATGTTCGAAGCAACCTTTCCTTTGTCGTGGGGGACTCCGTCCGAGGCTTGGCTCGGAGGGCTCGGACGAGATGGAGAGCAAGCGTTCGTCCTGGGCCTGGTCTCGAGGGCTCGGGTGAGAAGGAGGTCGAGCGTTCCCCCGAGGCCTGAAAATCCCATGTTCAGACAAAGAAAGAGATTAGTCGTAACTGTCCGAGTTTTTAGACCCTCTTTCGTCGAGGGGTGCCAGGCTGAACCGACTGGCCGGCTCCTCGAGCTGTCCGGCATGCCGACTGCCCTGGCTTGTCATCCCGCGAGTCCTTTCGATCGGATGCCAGGTGGGATGCCTCGTACTACCCCGAGTGGGCGAGTATCGAGGTTCCCGGTGAGCTAGTAACGGGGAATCCAAGTGAGAGCTCGTGCCCCGTTCGTTAGGGGTCGACTGTGGCCCGGAGGCGGTCTCATATAGCATGGGGGCTCAGTCTGCAGGAGTGCCGGGTCCATTCGATAGGACCCGGTGGCTCGATGCCTCCCTCCGAGGGGATCTCACTGCACGTCGAGCTCCCTGCCTTGGATACACATGAGAGGCCTCGAGGGTTCGGCCCTCGAGTAATGCCGCGAGTGGCGCCCCTTGGTGTCCCTGACTCGGGTGCTCGAAGCCGGCTGTCGAACCCTTTTCGAGGGCCAGCCTTCGCTGCTTCGAGACTTAGGGCCGGGGCCCGTTTTTACCTTTGTGAAGAAGCCTCCGTCGTCTGGAATTCTTCTGCCCGTTGGGCGCGCCTTTTTAGGTGGAAACTGTCGGGGAGAGCGACGGGCGCGAAGCCGGAGCGACGGTCGTGGCGGGCCCGGGTAGTGGAGCGAATGGAGAGGTAACGCGTGTGACCTGCACCCGGCTCGAGACGCGGTTAGGTAGGCGCATTGAATGCATTCTGTTACCTTTTTACGTCGTGGGAGATCCCGTCCCTTTGGATTTCTCCCTATAAATATCGAAAAGAGGGGAAAGAGAACCCTTTACTTTGCCTTTGCCTTCGCCGCCGCTGCTGCCTTAACGCGCCCTCTCCTTCGAGCTAGCCGCCGCCCGTCCGCTGCTCGGATCCGCGCCGCGCCACCGTCATGGCCGCCCAGACACAGATATCGCCGGCCGAGGACTGGAGCCCGTCGAAGGTGACGCAGAGTGAGATGGACTCGCTGGTGGCCCAGGGGCTCTTGCGCCCCAATCCGGAGGAGGGGCCCGCATGGTGGGTCATGGGTCATCCCGTCGGCGGAGCACCGGGAGCCGCACCCGCCGGAGGGGTATGTGGTGAGCTTCACGCGCTACCACCGCATGGGGCTCGGCGTCCCTCCGAGCCGCTTCCTGCGAGGGCTGACCCACCATTTCGAGGTGGAGCTTCAACACTTCTCCCCCAACTCCATCTCGCACGCCGCCATATTCGCCGCGGTGTGCGAGGGGTACCTGAAGATGGAGCCGCACTGGGAGATGTTCGTCCATCTCTTCCGGGGCGAGCTCTTCATCAAGTCCCTGAAGCCCAGCGGGAGGCGGCTCGTGCGTATGGGCTCCCTTGCCATTACTGCGAGGGCGGGGACCTCGTCGGCCAATGTCCCCCGCGAGTACCTACGGTACAAGCTTTCCTCCAACCAGGCCGGGTGGGACGACCATTGGTTCTACCTTCGGAACGAAGGTGGTCTCCTTCCGCAGTACACCGGCCGGGTCCTCACTCAACGCCCGGAGAAGTGGACCTGGGGTGTTGCGGCGGACAGGCAACGCCACCTGGTCCCGTTGATGGAGATGATGAAGACGCTGGTGGATGAGAAGAAGCTGACCGTGCAAGCGGTCATTTGGGCGTTCCACCAGCGAAGAGTTCTTCCGCTGGCGGACCGCCCCCTTCTTATGCACGAGATGGGCCCGCAGGCTCAGCTCGAGGCGCTCAACCGTTCGAGGATGGCCGAAGAGAGGCTGTCCCGGAACGAGGGCGTCTCCCGGGTGTCGATTACGATCCAGGGGACGTTCACCCCTGAACTCTCCCACCTGGTTGCGATGGCGCCCGACGAGGGGTGTCTCGACCTGGTAAGCTTCCCTCGAGTCGAGCTATCTCGAACCTCCTCCCCCTTTTTCCTCCTTCGATCCGTTTGCATCCGTCTTGTGGTTTGTCTCCTCATGCTTCTCCTTTCTTCAGGGGGCGTTTACTTGTCGCGCGTCGAGGCCCCCGGTGAGGGAAGACGCCGCGGATGCTCAGGTGAGGCGCCTCTCTGCTCAAAAGGACAAGGAGAGCAAGGATGCAAAAAGAAGAAAGAGAAAGATAAAAACTTGCGTCGCTTAGCTCGGGAAGGCAGAGACTGGCGAGGGCCCGTCGCAACCGTCAGCCTGGGAAGGGTCCCCCGAGCTGAGCTCCTCGAGCTCGGAGGAGGGAGAGTAGTGACGAGGAGGGGGACGACGACGAGGGGATGGAATGCGCGCTTGATGCGCGGCGGGGGCTCTTCGATGGCAGGGCTGACCGATCCTCTGTGCAGGGGGGTACGCTGGCGGTCCTCCCACCGACAAAAGGGGCACGCGGGACGCAGCCGCGGAAGGCGGCGCCGATCCCTGCCTCGTCGGGGGGCCCGAGGTCCGTCGAGCTCCGCGCCGGACGTGCCTCCAATCAGCAAGGAAGCCCCGGACACGGAGCGCCTCCGCCACTTGCGCCAGCGGAGGCCGCCCCCGCGTTCAGCCCAGACGGGGGGTCTCGAGAGGGGGCGGGCCTCGAGAGGCAGCCGACAGGTCGAGAAGGGTTCGGGGCCCGACCCCCGCGAGCCGTCAAGGGCGCCGTCGAGCCCGCGGAGGAGTGGGCGCCAAGAAGGGGCGTCGAGCCCGCACCATCATGAGCGTCGGGGAGGGAGCCCCCGAGCATCTCGTGACCAGGGGCGCGAGCGTCCCCGGAGTTCATCGCCGCACCGCCACCGGGACGCGGAGGCGGACGCGGGAGGGCCGCGACCACCAGCGCGGGCGTCGGAAGCAGGTCCCGGAGCCCGCGTCGGAGCGAGCGCCATGACATCAGCACGAGGGTGGTGCGGTCGCCCTCCCGCGATGTGGGGCGGAAGGAGAGCTCTCCCATCGAGGTCGAGCCATGGCAGGCGTCGGGAGCCCTCCCCCCATCCCAGCCCTGCGGAGACGGCCCAGGCGCAGGGCTCGAGCCGTGGGGTGGGCTCACAGCCCCCGAGTGGGTCCGGCGACTCCGGGAAGAAGCCCAGCCGCCGCTTCGGGTGAGTAGTTTCCTGGACCTCGTCGGTAGTGAGGCTTTACCTTTTTACTTTTTTGATGACATACGCTATCTCTGTTTCTCAGGGGGAAGCGCTCCTATCAGGAGGTGGACCTCGCCTCGTCCAAGAGGGCCAAGTCCTCGGGCCCCATCGAGGCACAGGCACCTCGAGGTATGGCTCCTTCCTCCGCTAGAGAAGCGCTTGGCTGGAGAAGGCTCGAGCTGCCATGGCTCGAGGGGGCCGACTGGTCGTCGCGAATTTTTGGTGAGGCCGTCGCCATCGACCATAGGGGTCGAGGTACCTTTCCTGGTCTTGACGTTTTCGCCATCTCGTACTGCAGGGGCCTCTGCTCACGGCCATCGAGCCCGCCACCGCCGTGTCCGCCGAAGCGCTGCCTCCTCCCCCTCCTCCTCCCGCGATGGTGCCAACTGGGAGCGCCACCCTTCCCCTCATCATGACGGTTGCTCCGGGGGGAAGCGCCTGGGGCGAGCTCGGCCCCCGCCGGCGTCTGGAGCTAAGGAGACTGCGCCCCTTGTGGCTCCAACCAGCACGGGCCGGGCTGCGGAGGAGGGATATGGGGGCGGATGCACGCCCACCGCGTAACGCAGGGCGAGAGGACCCCCACCCCCCCCCACTTAGCAAGGATGACGACAGGTGGAGGGAAATACGGAAAGAGATGGACGCAGGGGGGAAGATCAATTGCCGCAGGGTCGATGACGGGATGGAGGCGCCCGTCGTGACGGATAGCGCCGAAGAGGCGCCGGAGGGCCCGGCCAGGAAGAGGGCCAAGGTCGAGCCTTCCATCGAACGATCCGACAAAAGGAGAGGAGAAGGGAGGGAGGGAGGAGGGAGAAGCGGGAAAGGGATAGGGAGAAAGGAGCGGCGGTAGCGGGAGGGGGAAATAGAGGAGGAGGATTAAGGAGGTCTGACCGAAATACGATGATCGAAAAGACCGATTATGGCCGTTTCCCCGTTCCCACTGACGCCAGCCCCTTGACGTGGGTGAAAGGATCAGAGCAAGAAGGAAACCAGCGGGGGGGCAAACGAGGAGAGGGTGCGGTCCATCTTCCGGAGGTGGCCGCACTTATGGCGGAGGCGGAGCGGTCCTGCTCCGAGGAGGCGAGCCGATCCGCACAGGTGTCAGCCGCCCTCGAGCGGGCCGAGGCGGAGCTTCGAGATATCCGCGCGGAGCTGTAGGCCGGAACGCCCAGATGGCGAGCCGGCTTAACGAGGCGGAGGCGGAGGTCCAGGCGGCTCGAGGTGAGGTCGCCCCGATCCAGGGAGGAGGCGCCGCCGCTCTCGAAGCGTCGAGGAAGGAGGCCGCGGAACGCTCGAAGCGAGGCCACCTCTGCCCGGGCTGAAGACGAGTGAAGGCAGCGAAGCAGGAGGCTGCTGACGCCCGTGGCGTGGCCGCCGCTGCCCGGACCGCAGCGGTAGGCGGCCAGAAGAAAAGAGGCCGAAGACGCCGTGAGTGGCGCCGCCACCGCCCGAGCTGCCGAGGGGGGCGGCGCGGCAGGAGGTGATCCGCAAGGATCTGGCCCTGGTGGAGGCGGGCCGGGCTGATCGAGGGCCATTAGGTCCGAGAAGCTCCTTACGCTGGCCGAGAAGCGCAGGCTGGAGCACGCGTCGCCGAGGGCCTGACCAACGACCTCGCCGCACTGGGGCAACACTGCGACGGTGAGGCTTACATCTTGTTTTTGTTGGGTTTCGAAGTTTTTCGTTACGCCGTCGTCTCACCTCTTCCTTGTTTATTGCGCAGGGTCGAGAAGACGGTCGAGGAGCTCCGTGAGACGATCCAGGCTCTCTTGGACCAATTCCAAGAGAGACGATGGTGGCGGAGCGGGCTCGCACCTCTCCCCGACCGGCTCGTCCCCATGTGGGGTTGCTGCTCCCTGCGGTAGCTGCGGCAGAGAAGGCGCGATGGCTCGAGGCGACGCCTTGGTCGACGCCTTATGCTTCTTCGACGCAGCCGCTCGGGACCGCGTCCGGCAAGCTCTCCATCACGGTGTCAAGCAGACACTCGCGGTTGTTCGTTCCGGTTTCCGCTTCCCGGTCCATGTCGTCGCGAATGGCTTCATCGAGATCGAGGGGAAGGATTGAGGAATGGAACAACCGCCGAGTTGACAAAATTTGGAAAAGATGGAGAGGCCGGGGGCGTCGCTTGCGAAGATCTTCGAGGAGGACGTGATGCCTCCTGACGCCAGGCAGCGGCGTCGGGAGCCCTCCTCCCTCGAGCTCGGGCGTCGAGGTCGAGGCTGCCCCTGCGGACCTTGGGGAGGAGTACTGCACCGACGAGGATTGAGGCCTGCGTGCCAAATTTGGGCGTCGAGGCCCTTGTAAGAATTTTGTGAGATAAATGAGGATAAGTCGAGATCCGAATGCATACGTGATTTGTTTATGGAAAGAGTTGTTTTCTTTTCAAACGTGTTTGACCACTTCTCTTTGTCGCAAGCTCGAGTTTTTTGCTAACTTAGTCTGTGCTCCTTCGATACGTCGCGAGCCCCTCGAGGGGAGGCGTAGGTAAGTTACCGTAGCCCGGGGGCGTAGGTGGCCGTCTATGTCGACGCCTCCCGACCCTTGGTGGCTCGAGGTATTTTAGGATTTAGACGTTGCTAGTTCACTCGAGGCACGGGTCGAGACAAGGGTCAAAACTTTTGAAAAGAAAAACGCTCATTTTTTCCGGAGTCTGGGGGAGGGGCCCCCCGTCAGCCCCCGAGGGAGGCTTGACCCTGAGCAGAGCAGGGTCGAGGCTACCTTAAGATGCGAAGCAATATAAACGATAATGTACGAGTTTGTTCATTCATTTTGACATGTTTGTACAAAGTGATAAAATGAACAAGGCCTCGAGGCCTTTAAGGGTAGAAGCGACATAGCTGAGATATGTTCCATGCGTTCGCCAGGATCCTGCCTTGGTCGTACGTAGAGTGACGGCCTGGCTTGGAGCACTTCGGCCACGGTGTTGTAGTGGGACTCCCACGGAGGGTGAGTTTATTGGCGCCCTCGATATCTGCAGTCGTAGAAGCACGAGTGGGAAAAAAAAGATAAGGGTAAATGGGGAGAAAGAATGGAAGGGCGGTAGACTAGAAAGTGGTTAATGGGGTGTAGCGTGCAGGAGAGTTGATGAGCGCCACGTCTCGGGCCTCCCGAGCTGTGGGTCATTGGGCGTTGTTGGCGGAGCCTTTCGTAACGGTTTGCTCGTTGTAGGCTCGAAGTCGAGGTGAGCCTACTCGAGGTCCGTAGGTAAGACGGCCCCTCGGCGCCGTAGTGTAGGAAAAAAAACGGAGTGAACCTCGGTTTTGGCCGACTCGGCGTTAGTCATGAGACCCCACGCCCCACCGAAGGGAGTTCCGTAAGCCCACCTTTCCGAGTCTTGAGGGTCTGAACAGCTTGCTTACGACATTGGAAGTATCATGCCGTTGGCACGCTCGACCTGCCCGTTGCATTGGGGGGAGGCGACCGAGGCCCAGGTTACGCGAATGTTGTTGTCATCGCAGAAGTTGGTGAACTTTGTGCCGTGAATTGGGTGCCGTTGCGGTGATGATGACATAGGCACCCCAAACCGGTAACATGATGTTAGCGATGAACTCGACAGCCCATCTCGGAGGTGGGGTCTCCTATCGGTTAGCCTCGATCCATTTGGTGACTTGTCGACGGCCACGAGCATGTGTGTGTACCCTCCCACTTGTCCTTCTGAGGGGACCTACGAGGCGAGCCCACAAACGGCAAATGGCCAAGTGATTGGGATCATCTGCAGGGCGTTGTGCGGCTGGTGCGTTTGCTTGGCGTAAAATTGACACCCATGACATGCTTGGACCAAACGCTTGGCATCCCCGATGGCGGTCGGCCAATAGAAGCCTTGTCCGGAAAGGCGTTGCCAACCAGGGCCCTCGGCGCTGCGTGGTGGCCGCAAGCCCCCCCGAGTGCATATCGTCGAGGAGCTTGCGCCCCTTCCTCGAGTGGGATTGCAGCGTTGAAGGATTCTAGTTGGACTTCGTCGGTTAGCTCCCGTCGTCGCCGTAGATGACGTAGGGTCTTGGCCCTCGGGGGATTGCGTCGGGCCTCCGTCTTGTCTTCTGGGTAGTTCGCCTTGTGTTAGGTAGTCAAGGTAGGGCGTCCGCCAATCAAGGGGCCGTGACGACGGGGAGGCGTGTGTGTGTCGGACCCTGCATCGCTTCTGCGGACGTCGAGGGGTCCCTTCTCGAGGGGTGGCGTCGAATCTCGAGCCCCGTGCTTTGCTCGAGGGGTGGCGTCGAGGTCCCAGCCCCTGGGTCGATCCTCGACGGATTGGCTCGAAGGACGTCCCTCGAGAAGACGTCTGGCGGTACCGTGCTGCGCGTGGACGCCAATTTTGCCAGCTCGTCTGCGGCTTCGTTGTACTTCCGAGCTACGTGGTTGAGCTCGAGGCCGTAAAACTTGTCTTCTAGCTTGCGCACCTCCCCGCAGTACGCCTCCATCTTGGGGTCGATGCAGCTTGAGGCCTTCATAACCTGGTTGACGACGAGCTGCGAGTCTCCTCGGGCGTTCGAGGCGTCGGACCGAGATAGAGGGCCGATGAGCAAAAAGTGAAGAGGGAATCGTAATCAGGAGACGTTGTTGGAGGCGGGGATAACAGTGCATGGCGTTAAGCAGGGTTAGCGCTGTGTACTCCGAGGGGCGAGATGAAGAGCAGCGGCTGACTACTGCCCCCCGTCTTCGTGGGATCCATCGAACGTACATGTCCAACGCTCGGCTTGAATTTGTGCCGGCGGAGCGGGAGAGTGTCGGGCCACTCAGCAAACGAAAGTCTGCCAACGCTTGCGACCTTGATGGCCTTTCCGGGGCCTAGGTGATGGTTTCCCCCATTAGCTCGGCGACCCATTTGGCGATGCGCCACCGTGGCCTCCGATGTTGACGATTCTTCCGAGGGGGAAGGACGACACCCGTCCGGGAGAGCTAGGAAGTAGTGCGGAGCTTGCGCCTTGTGACGATGATTGTATTAGGGTTATAGAGTAGCTTTGGATGTGGGGTACCGGACCTTGGTCTCGGAGAGTACCCTCACTGGTGAAAGTATAACCGGTCGCTGGACCGGCAATGTATGGCCCTCCTCGTGCCTATCGACGGGCTATGACCGCGGCTAACAACCTGGTGGTTGACAAGCCACATAGAGGAGGGAGGGGCTCGGGGGGGGGGGCAGGAATGTCACCTTCGGCTGGTGCGGGGGCAGAGAATTGGCGCAGAAGAAGTCAGAAGAAGTCAGCAACCCTTTCAACTTGGTTAAGGGCCTCCTCCGCTCGGCGGTCCACGCAAAGTTTCCGTCTTTCTTTTTAGCAGGAGGGGGTAGAGGGGCAGTAGCTTTTCACCCAGCCTCGAGATGAATCTGCCTGAGAGCGGCTAGGGCCCAGCCTTGTTACTTTGCACACCATGAGGTCACGAATGCGGGCCAATCCTCGTGACTGATGAGGATTTTTTTTTTCAGGGTTGGTTTGCCTTCGATCCCCGTTGTGAGAGAGTGAGCCAAGTAGCATGCCTCGAGGCCCACCAAAGACAACACTTCCGGAGCCTTCGTTGAGCTTCACATTCTTGCCCGGAGGCACTCGAACGTGTGGTCTCGAGGTAACTGATGAGGTTCCCGAATTTTTAGTTTAACCACGATATCACGACGTAGGCTCGACGGTGTTTGCTATGTGCTCGCCCAAAGATGTGTGCATTACATCGTTGGTATGTTGCCCCGGAGTTTCGAAGGCCGAGGGCATCGTAAACATAGCCAGTACATACCAAAATGGCCGTGGATAAAGAGGTCGCGAAGCTAATTCGGATTTCTCATTCTAATTTGGTGGTACCGGAATACGCATCAAGGAACGAAAGTACTTCGCAACCCAGAGTGGAATAAAACAAACAAAAAAAAAAAAAAAAAAAAAAAACCGACGATCTGGTAAAGTCTAGGTAAAGGGACTGAACTTGGACATGATTTATTCGACCAGTGTAATCTACACACATCAGCATTTTTCCATTCTTTTCCTAACTAGTACAGGATTATTAGCTAGCCACTCTGCGAGTAAAATACCTCCTTGATGAATCCGGCCGCCAAAAGCTTGCGCACCATCTAGCCGATGATCCTGACGCTTTTCCGCGTCCGAAGAGGGCGTAGGCGTTTGCTTTCACGGTATGGACCCGGCCTTGGAGCTCCAAGCGTGTCGGAGATAGCGAACAGTAGGTGGAAGGCTCTTAATCTCCGTACGTATTCATTCACGTTCTCCCCCCGCCTCCATTTCCGCATTCCGCTCTTCTCTCCTCCCTCCCCCCTACTCCTTCTCCAACCCCTACCTTCACTCCCGGGCATGTCCCGAGGGGTTCCCACGCAAAACATGTGATGTTCGCGCGGAGAAGTCGACGAGCATGCTTCCTAATTTGGGCTCGAGGCTGGTGCTGAATGGTCAGCGTCTTGCCATTGGCTGAGGTCGGTCGACGGGTATTTGCTTGGTGTGCCGGATTGGCTCGAAGGTGACGCTGTTGTGACGCTTTGCTCTGGGGCCCCCTCGGTGCCAGAGCTGCCAAGGCTCGAGGAGTCGAGTGGACGTTGGCCTCCCCCCGCTCTCCGCACTCACGTCGCAGGGGTATGCGTGCTCGTCGGAATTGGTGTCGCCGGTGATGATCCTTTCGGCCCGGATCTTGAGCTTCAAAGTACGTGTAGTTAGGAATCGCCTGAATTTGGCGTAGCCCGGCGGACGATGGATGGCGTGGTAAGGTCCCTTGGGAAGCCGGAACCACCTCGAAGGTGAGCGTGGTTCCTGTCGGAAGTTTGCCGGAGTGCCGAAGCAGACCGGTTGGTAATAAGTCTGATGCGCCCGAGGGGGTAGGCCTTCTTTCCTGGCACCCCTCGTGGAACCCCCCGACAATGGGTAGGAGCTTTGTCCTTTGAAATCCCAGGAAGGGCGAGGGCTCGAGGGGTATATGATGTATGAGGCTCGAGCCAAACATCCATCAACACCTTGGAGAAACCGAAAATTCGACTATGACCGGGGTGACGACGAGGGGGTAAGCCCCCGGGGTTTATGACCTGGTCGGGATGGTCGTCACGGTACAAAAACGTGATTGGCGCACGGACCAGTCAAGATACAGGGGGGCGTCGTGGCCAAGCAAAAATTTCCGGCGCTCCTTATTTCTTTCTCGACTGAGACCCGACGGTCTGGGTCCCCCGTTAAGACATTGTAGAATGCCGCACCGGGGGGAAGTCGCACATCTCCTTCCGGGGCCGCCGGCGTTGATCGGTGTATCCTTTGCCTTAGGCGCGTCTTCCTCTTATCACCGAGTTGGAGTAGTAGTAGCCTTCAACAGTCGGCCAGTTCTTTTAACTGTGGTTTACGGGGGCCTCTGTGGAAAACGGTGCAAGGATCCCGAGCATTGGTCGAAAACTAGCCCCGTCGGGGGGGGCCTCGGTTTCTTAGGCTCAGGGCGCCCGCGAGCACGTCTTTGTCGTCTCGTCATCGGCGCCACGCTTCGCCTTATGGCCTTTGACGCTTGGTTTTCCTTTTGTTGCTGTTCAATGTTGTCGTTCTGGCTTGTCGTCGCCCTTGTTGGAGACATCGGGTACGATCAACCGCCTGCCTTTGTCCTTGGAAAGGCCAAAGAAGGCCCCCCACTGCTTCGTCGCCCGAAGCAAGCTGGTGACGCGATCAATCAGGTCCTCGGACCGTCCCGGGACGGTGGTAGCGTCCGAGATAATGAAACAAGCTATGGCAGGTCGTGCCTGCCGAGGACATGCGAGAAGATGAGTCTCTCAAGGTACGTTGGGGAGCTCGAGACGCTGATCGAAGAAACATCGAGCAAAGTGCGGAGGGGCTACGTCCGCCGCTTGTCTTGCAACGCCGTAGGTCCCAGGGGTTGCATGGGCGCACGCAGGGCCCCTGAAGTTCCATCGAAGACCCTGACAGGTTTCGGCCCAGCATGGATCCGAGCGGAGGGGAGCCCATCGAGCCGACAGGCGGGCGGGTGTCCGAGAGGTAGAGGAGGTTTAGAGTGGGATTGTGTATGATCCACGCGCGTCGTCGTTCTTGGATCCGCCCCCAGTTGACAGCCAGGCGGAAGTCCGAGAGCCAGAGCTTGGGCTCGACCTCCCCTTCTACTTCACGATGTTGGTAGGCGGTTCGGAGTGGTCGGGGAGGGTGGTTCGAGTGCGGATGGCTCGGCTGAAGACTCGGGGGCCCGGGGCTCGAGGACCTGGCCGGTCCTCGTCGCTGTAGTAGCGACCCCCCCCGATGGGCGATATAGACACGCTCTGGGCCCCTCACCCCCCTTGTCCTTGCGCCGCAGATGATGTCGTGTGCGGGCGGTTGGGTCTTCGAGGCGGCAGGTTGTCGGACGCATACTGTTCGCGGACTGGCCTGGCTGAGAGGCGTGTAGGATGGGGGACGGATGCTCGCGAGCTTCGCGCGGCCGTGTCTGCTGGTTCCTGAGGCTGCTTCGCGTGCGGCGCGGACGCCTAGCTCTCGGCCTGCCCTGTACCGCGGCGTGTCTCAGGAGGTTTTCATTTCTCCGAGCATGCGCCTGGCGTCGGGGGTGGTGGTTTGGAGAGCGGGGCAGAGTTTCACGGAGCATCATCGCCGCCGCCACCACGTTCTGGCCGGCTCGGGGAAACATACCTCGGGGCGCGCTGGTGCCAGTCTCGAGGGGATCCGCGGTGGACACTATCGAGCCCGGCCTCGAGGCTCGGCTCCCTCGAGGCTGGGTGGTTCCTGCATCAGGGGGTTTTGCCGGGGATGCACAGGTGTCCGCAGTTCTCCCGGCTTGCGTTGATTGCCTCTTGCACCTGCGAGAGTTGGCGCCCGGCCGTCGTAGTGCTGAGGTGACAAAGCCGTGTGACGGAGGTGAGTCCCTCATTTGAACGCGGACCCGCCTGCCGCGGCCACGTTCGCTGGGGCTTCTAGATCGAGCGATGGTCTGCCGTCATCGCCTCGTACCAGGTATCGCAAGAGACCCCATCGAGTTGATGAAAGCCACTAACTGGTGGGATCCCAGAAGTCGATAGGGCGTGGTGTCGTATTCGGCGGACAGCCGGAAGGAGGGAGCCGTCGACGAGTTGCCGTCTTGGAAAATGAGTTGGGAATACAGGCTCGGCGGTTGCCAAGTTCCGACGGTGGATAGCGAGGTGGCTCGAAGGCTGGCAACAGGTCGCGATGGACGTGAGCGGGAGGGACGATCTCAAGGCGTGGACATGTGCCATGCTAGCAGAAGTGCAGGACGCTGCTCCCGGTCCGGCCTACGCCTGGTCTGATGGCAGCCCGTGCGCGGCGGTGGGCGGGGCAAAGCGATGACGACGTCAGAGGCAAGAAGGGGGGAACGCTGGCGCCAAGCGCGGCGCCGGGACACGCGCGGGAGGAGCTGATGGCGTCGGCGGCGCCCGGCTCGGAGGCCTTGGCCTGGTTCCTGGTCCGTACGTATGATGACAGGCGATAGTCGATCGGCAGGCGTGGGGCGCCGGAGGTTTCCGGCCGCACGCCGGGCCTGGTTCCCCTTGGGGCCCTGCACGGCTACGGGGAAGCGAAGGTAAGTGTGAAGGAGTGTGGTACCATTCGGTAGAGGTTACAGATGCGAACGGGACGATGAAGATTGCAGAACGACGACGCTCGAGATTTTGTGGCGACGCGTGGTGGTGAGGGTTGACGCGTAGCGCCCCCCGCGCGGCGGTGGCGCTGTGGTTGGCGTGACGCGCTCTCCGTCAGGCCCTCCGTGGAGAGCAGCGTCAGCTCGGTGCCGTTGCCTGTGGCCAGGAACTGAGGCTCCCGAAACCAGACGATGGCACAAGTCGGAGAAACGGAAAGAGGGGATGAAGCCATCCAAGAATCAACGACGGGGGAAAAGGCTCGGACACGCGAAGTCCCCTACCTGGCGCGCCAACTGCGGTTGTTTAGTCCCGGGGGTATACCACCGACGAGTAATGATCGCGTGCTTTCTCTTTCCCTGGATGGTGTGATGCAAGGGGGGGCACATGGATTTATCCTGGTTCGGCAAAGAAGAGAAGGCCATCGATCCGCGGGGGGAGATGTTTTGTATTATTTGCACCTAAGGCTTGTACAGGGAGAATACAAGCTCAGCTGAGCGTGGACCGGGTCCGGACTCGTGGTTTTGTGCGTGGACTCGTGTTTCTGTTCGCCTAATGAATGAGGGCCCTAGCGTCCCTTTTATAGAGCAAGGGGAGGACAGGATTACAAAAAGTATTTACAGGTGTCGGGGCGAATGGTGCCCCATACGGAGAAGGGTAGGAACCCTTGTTCTTGCGGGGCCACTGGAGACGATGTGATCGTCGAGTGGAGGCGTCCTTGGTCGTGGCGTCCCCCTGGGCGCGGAAGTGGGGGCGCCGGGGGGGGGGGACAAGGCGGGGAGCCATACAGCACCATACAGGAATGTAAAGTACGCGTGAAGGTCCCTCTGGTTCTTGGGCGGTACCTTGTCCTCCAATAGTATGAAAAGTAGTTAGGGCTCGATAGAAGGGCGCGAAGCCAGACTCGAGGTGGTTTACAGGCCAGGCTCTCGGGGCGCGGGAGCCGGCTCGAGGTGTTCTAATGTGCATGGCTCGAGGGGCGCGGAGCCGGCCTCGAGGGGATACAGGCGGGGCGGTCGAGGGGCGCGGAGCCGGCCTCGAGGGGTAAGTGAATGGTTGGCGACTAGTGCTGTCTGGTTGCTCTTTCGCCCATGCTTTGGTGGAAAACGAGACTTGACCCTTTACACCGAGTTACGGTGGTACGTCTGTGATCCAGGGGACATGCGACGGAGTAGGTGAAGTCATTAAATGCGTGGTATTGGGATTTGGTACGGCTGTCTGTACCATCCGAGTCCGTGCGATAGGGCTCGAGGTGTGCGGGAGCGTGCAGCCACTCGCCGAGGTTGTGGACTCGGCGCGAGAAGGAGACGCAATCGCGTGAGCCAGAAGGCATGCTCAAGCGGGGCGTACGGGAGAGGCGGACGAAAGAGCGATCGTCCGAGGGCCTGGCTCAGCGGGCTCGGGCGAGGCGGAGAAAAGAGAGTTCAAAGAGAGAAGGGTCAGGGAGGGCTAGGGCGAGAAGGAGATAGACGAGGTCCGCCCAGAGGAATGGGAGGGAGCGGGCTCGGCGAGACCGGAGAAAAGCGTTTCGGCACGAGGCCTGGCTGGGAGGGCCTCGGGAGACGGAACGAATAGAGCGTTCGCGCTCGCCGAAGGCATGGATGCAGCGGCGATCGGGCGAGGCGGAGCGGGAGAAAAAAAGCATTCGCCCGAGGCCTGGATGGGAGGGGCTAGGGCGAGTCGGAGAGATGGGAGTTTGGGTGTTTGCGTGATTTGGGCGGCCACATTTTTGGTACCACCGACATATTACTAGACTTACCTTCAGATACGGATGGACCCCGGATAGCTATGGTAGCAAGACGGTGGTGACAGCCCTGTGGCAGTGAATTCCACCACGTAGTTGCCCCGTTTAACCGTAGGCTAGTGTGACTAGCGTTCAACCGAATAAGTGGTAAAGGTAGTACGGCCTCGATAATTGACAGATAGGAATTAAAATTAACTTAAATTAATTGCTTTATTGTCTCTTGCTGCTGGCGTGTAACTATCTTGCTTCGGTAGTTTCTTGCTTGGTAGTTATCTGGAGTAGTAGTTTATTAGTTAGTAGTTTAGTTATCTTAGTTACCCTTATCTATCATTACCATCTATATAGACTTTAATCACACCTTACTAGCCATCCAATTTCATCCTTACCTATCCACCATATATTCTTTCATCCATTCAATTTCCCTTCTACCCTTTTCTCTTTTCTCTTTCTTCGACTCTTCATCCCCTCCTTACTCGCCTCAATAACACCACCCTAGCCTTCCCTTGGGATCACATAAATCGACACCTGGTACTCCCAGGCGAAGTGACTACTACGAGAGTTATGTGCGCTTGCAGAATTCCTCATGGTAGATTGCATTCTAGCTAGATAGACAATACTAGTGTGGGAGGGACTGACAACCCCGTTTGGCATTGAGTAGATAGCTACTTTAATTACCCTATCCTAGGGTAACGCTAAGGACTACCAACAAGCATTTCTGGAGCCATTGACGGGGAAGGCAAATCGGTTGTATCGGTGAGTCTGTGTCGAATTACTTCGCTTCTTCAGCTCCCGCTTAGAGAACCCCATCTTACCCCATTATTTCTTTCCTTAACTCTTCTATATTTTGCATTCATACTTCTTCAACTTCTTTCTTTCTTATCTCGTTCTATCTTCACGATGGATAACAAAGACCATCTGGATTTTCACTCCGCTGCCGGCTAATGTAGCGATAGGACCAGGGACGGCGTGATCGATGCCAACCTAAATTTGAGTTAAAAAACCGGCTCTGATCACGATGGTACAAGCACTAGCCCGTTTTCCCCAATTCCCC